>CM022303.1:716136052-716254372 GCA_011799875.1 Thinopyrum elongatum | reverse complement strand
GCATGTTGCCCATTTAGCAATGATATTATTCATGAGATGAAATCTCTTGATAATGATGAATCCAAAAGGCTTTTCTATAAAAGAATATTCCCTCAAGGAAGTGAATGCCCCGTTGAATTGGAGGAAGTATCTAGAGAATTTTTGAAGAAATGTGGTGGAGTACCACTAGCCATTATTACTATAGCTAGTCTTTTAGCCAGTAATGATCAACACATGAAGCCAAAGTATCAATAGGACAACGTACTCAGTTCTATTGGCCGTGGACTTGCGGAAGGCCGTACCACGAAGGATATGCAAAGATACTATCATTTAGTTATTATGACCTACCTTCCCATCTCAAGACTTGTTTCTTATATCTCAGTATATTCCCAGAAGATTACCGGATAGATAAAACATGGTTGATATGGAGGTGGATAGCTGAAGGCTTTATCCAAGGTGGACAACAAGAAATTAGCCTATTTGAGGTTGGAGAGACATATTACACGGAGCTGATAAACAGAAACTTGATTCAGCCAATATATGCTGATGTTGAATTTTGTTCTGAAGGTTGTCGAGTACATGATATGGTACTTGATCTCATATGTTCTCTATCGAGTGATGAAAACTTCGTTACTATATGGGATGGCTCTAGGCAAACCAAGAACAATTCAGATAGCATGCTTCGTAGGCTATCCTTTCAAAATAGCATGTCAGAGCTCACCACTCATCAGGTTGATGCCACAAGTATGTCAAAATTGAGGTCTATTACACTGTTTAGAACTGATGATAATCTGATCCGGTCTCTTTCAAGCCTCCAACTGCTGCGTGTGTTGGACTTATCTGGTTGTGATCTCCAGAAAAGTAGCTACCAAATTGATCTTAGGTGTGTTGAGAAATTATTACACCTTAGATACCTAGGGCTACTAGATACATTGGTTGAAGTTCTCCCCACTGAAATAGGAAAATTTAAATTTCTGCAAACGCTGGACTTCAGAACGGGTAAATCTTTGGAGGTGCCATCAAGTGTTGTTTGATTAGGACATTTGATGCGCCTATATGTAAATGAGGGCATGAGATTACCGGTTGGGATAGAGAACTTGATGTCCTTAGAAGAGTTGAGTGTTGTGATGGTGGATGGTACTAGTAGAAAACAGGGCTTTGGTCCAGGCCAGAAAAGGGCATTAATCCCGGTTTACTCACGAACCGGGACCAAAGGGGGCATCAGTCCCGGTTCGTTGTAACATCCCCAGATCTTCACCCTGTTGTTAAGCTAATCAAACTTCCATGTCATCATGATCACTCAGTCAACCTGCCACTTGTCCAAAATCAAACCCAAATTCAAATTTGAAAGGCAAGTCAAATAATTATTTCTTCAAATAGCAAATAAAAAATGTTCATAATATTGCAAATAATCCAGAAGCAATTATAACAGCATAATCCACATTAATTGAATTAGTTAAGTCACTCTAACAACCTAAAACAGTAGTAAACAGCCACCTTTTAATGCATTTTATTTAATCCAAATTACAACTGAAATCATATTTTACCCAAACCAATTTCTGGTGTTAGCCAATAATACTCTGCAATTATTGGGCTAAGTCTCATATTTTGTAAAAGTCAACAAGTGGCCAAACATTTGTCAGAGTAGAAAGATTAAAAGAAACAGAAAATATTAAAGAAAGAAATAGGAGAAGTCCCTGTATACTAGGCCCATATGGCAATAGGACCAGTGGCAGCATAACCGGCCCAACACACCAAGCCACCGTCATCGTCTTCGTCGCGCTGTCGGCGCGCCCGCGCCCGCGCGCGCCCTCGCCGGCTGGATCCTCGACACGGCGATGCTAGAGCAAAGCTGAGGGGATAAGAACAAAGCCGACGATGCCGTGGATCGAACCCTAGCCATTCGCCCTTCTCCTCGCTCTCCCTCGCCCTCTCCCTCTCGCGCCCGAGACGCCGTCGCCGCCACCGCTCGATCCCGTGGCCACCGTTGTTTCCATGCCGTGCCGCCGTGTCCGAGCGCTCCGCCGTCGACTTCACCATCGCTTGGTCCTCTCCATGGGAGCCGGGAGGCCCTACAGTGCCGGGATCCCACTGCCATCTCCGCCGACCGTCGCCGTTCCCCTCCAACTCCGGCGGCCTCGCTGCAGCTACTAAGCCTCCGCTGGGCCCTCGTGCGCCCTCTAGGTGAGCTCCTCGACCTTCCCCTGGATTGGCGCCGCCCCTCTCGCCCTCTAGGCGCCGCTGCCAGTGGAGCCCGAAGCTCCCGCTGCTCGATCCATCGTCGCCGTCGGTAACCTTACTGTCATGGCCACCTGAGCACATGGACGTGCTCAGGGCACCTCCATGGTGCGGCCGGTGCCCTTAGTTTGGCCGCTATCGCCGTGCCTCGCCGTTTCCATAACACGCCTGACAACTGCCGCCACCGTCGTCGTCGCAGAGCTCGTCTCCGGCCACCCCCGCACCTGTGGCTACAATAGATCGATGCAGGATGAACTGCACATTCGAATGCGACTAAAATCATGCAAAAGGGTGCAGTATAGACAAAATCCGAGCTCGACGGAGTTTTCGGACGCGTCCGGCGCTCGCCAGAGCTCATTCCAGCGCCGGCGACCGACGTGTCACGTGTGGGGCCCGCTCGCAGTCGCTGCCAGTGGGTCCCAGGTCGCGGTTAACCGCGTTGACCACGGTCAACGCAGCTGACGTGGCAAGCACCGCCACTGACAAGTGGGCCCGCATAGTTAATTACCGTTAATAGTTAATTAGGGTAAATCTATTAATTAACTAACCCACTGACAGGCTGGGCCCACTGACTAATTAACTCGGATTAGATAAAATAAATTATGTTAATTAACCATAGAGGCTGACAGGTGGGACCCACCTGCCAGTTTGACCAGTCAACAGCTCTGTTGACTCCTGACCTCACAGTGACATCACTGCTGACGCAATAATCCTTTTCTGTTAAATTAAATATTTCAGAAAATGTTTCAAACTTTGAAAATTAATAGAAATTAAACCGTAGCTCCGATGAAAATGATTTATATATGAAAAACGATCAGAAAAACGAGACGAATCCGAATATGCCACTCACATACCTGTCCCCCCCCTCTAACATGATGAACATGGAACTTTCCTCTCCGGTTCATCTAACCGATAGTTACCCGGAGCTGGTAAAACACCTCCAGATGTTTTCCCTCTCCGACTAACATGCGTAACACTGCGTTAGATAACCCCTAGCATAGCCATTTGCGTTGTCGTGCTCTGTGATTGCATTGTGGCTGTGTATTTATCCATTTCTTCCCCCTCTTCTCCCCGATAGACTGCGAGAGCGCTGATGATCCGGTGGACGACTACCTCACCGTAGAAGTTCCACTTTTGTCTGCAAAGCTTCTAGGCAAGCACCCCCTTTTTGAGCATACCGATATCGCCTATTCTTCTCTCTCTTATGCTTGCATTAGAAGTTGCTACTGTTACTGTTATCCTATTTCTGCTGCATAGCCTATTTATTGTAACCTGCTGTTGCTAACTACCTGCTTATCCTAAACTGCTTAGTATAGGCTGGTTAGAGCCCCATTAGAGACCCCACTTATCCCAACTGCCCCGCTGGATTATCAGAAGACCCGATCAACGGGATCGAAGACCAGGCCCCGGCACCGCACATCACATCCCCCTTAGTTGCTCGACACTACTGGGTTACTATCGAGTGCCGAGGGTGATACCTCATCAGCACTTCTGATGTTAACCTTGTAGGTTAGTTCATCGGTTATGGTCATCGAGGGTGATTCCTCCTTCTCCACCCCGATAACGACAATGTCGAGCAACTCCTTAAGAGTGGACCTCGAGGGTGATTCCTCCTTCGTTCACCTTGACGATAACATCAGGTGGAATTCCATCGGGGGTGATTCCTCAGGGTTCCCCTTGGTGTTAGACACACGGTTACTATGGTTACTATGACTTTAAACTGAACCAAGTTACTAAAGACGGGTCAGCCCTGAGGGGTACCCGCGCGAGCTTAATTGAGAGTCATGTGGAGTCGGGTTGACCTGGAAGGTGCCCGCGAGATATCTACGAGGCGTGGCCGGGCATTCTTAGCCCTTGCTGCAAGTCCTCGAGACGGCACGACGGGGTCACATCGATCGTGAGTCTCTACTCGTTACCGCGCGCTCCTAATTCACTAACGGTTTGGATATTTGATCCGAGGGGCCTCTGGCCTGATAGCACTAACCATCACGTGGGCATAGTATGGGTGTTCTGCGTTGTATACATCAGCCGAAGCTTAATTGACGTCATGCGACTGAGCGGCGCGCGCCGAATTGGACTGGTTAAGCCCGCGCTTGTATTAAGGGGGTTAGGTCTGCTTTCGGCCGCGTTCGCAACATGCAGGAGTTCTCGAGGCGATGGCCCAAGACCCCTGGGGGCATAGGTTTAGTCCGGCGTGCTGACCTCCCTATTAAGCCTAGGTCGGGTTGCGGCGTATCGTTTGGCCGAGGCCGGGCATGACCCAGAAAAGTGTGTCCGGCCGGTGTTAATCGAGCGTGGTGGGTAAGTTGGTGCACCCCTGCAGGGAAGAAACAATCTATCGATAGCCTGTCCTACGGTAACGGACACTCGGAGTTGTATCCCAATCGATACAACTAGAACCTGACACTTGAGATGATAACTGGATATTATGGCTCTGGGATTGCTTTCTCGCAGGGAGTCGAGGAAGGATCTCTGGGCGAGGTTGATGACACTACTACTACCTTACTTTATGCTAATCTGCACTCTTCTAATGTTGCAAGACCGCTGAAGATGTTGAAGATGCTAGTCTTCGATAGGACTAGGCTCTCCCCTCTATTCTGGCATTTCTGAAGCCCAGTCCACATATACAGCCTACCTTTGATACTGTTGCATATGTAGTGTAGACACTTGCTTGCTGAGTACTTCGGATGAGTACTCACGGTTGCTTTGCTTTCTTTTTCTCCCCATATCCGTTTGTCGCAACCAGATGACGGAGCCCCGGAGACAGCTGCCCCCGCCGACGGCTACTACTACTACCCTCCCGGCGAGTACTACTACGAGGAGCCGTCCGACGACCAGGAGTAGGTTCGGAGGGTCCCAGGCAGGAGGCCTGCGCCTTTCGATCGTAGTTTTTGTTTTACCCCGCCTTCTTAAAGGCTTATTCAGTGTTTTCTTTTATATCTGTACTCAGATATCTGATGCTTCCGCTGACGCTTGTATGCGAGCTTATGTATTCGAGACCTCGAGGCCCCTGGCTTGTAATATAAAGCTTGTATGACTTTATTTATGTTTAGAGTTGTGTTGTGATATCTTCAAGTGAGTCCTTAGGCTTGATCGTGTGCATTTGCGTGTATGGTTAGTGCACGATTAAGCCGGGGGCGTCACAGGTTGGTATCAGAGCCGACTGCCTGTAGGAATCTCCCTTTCAAACTCCTTGGCCGAAGTTGAGTCTAGTAACAAAAAAAAATGTTTTACTAACTTGGCTGTGTGGCTTACGGGCCCACGTCGCCAAATGGGTGGTATTAGGATCTTTTATTCCTCGTCTTTACTCTGGAACTCTGATCTCTCTTCTATTCGGGTTAAATGAATTTACTAACTACATTAGGTTCTCATAACCACGTCACGTCATCCTGGAGAGCCCCTGCACCACAGATAATCGTCTGCTCCATCAGAAGACTCCGAAGATACTCCTCGAAGTTCCCGAGACACTGTGCCCACTGCTTTGCAGTTCCTGACCACCGATAAACTCCGATGGATAACTACTTACACTCGGCGTTCATATATTCATTTCAGTTACTCCCGGGTTCCATCCGACATATCGAAATACTATCCGACATTTCGAGAATTCTCTAAACCTACTGCCTTGAAGTTCCTTTCCGCCTAAGCACACCTACGAGTAAATCTTCATACTTACCGGGGATTCGTTCATCCCCAGTTGTTAATGTGTTTCTCAAAATACTTTGTAATGCTATCCTTTCTTTCGAGAATCCTCTGCAGCCTATTGCTCTTGAAATTCTTGCCTGCTTGCCTTATGGTTAATTCCCTATGTCTAGTACTCTCCGTTAACCTCTCTTGTCATTACCATTTTGAGCCCCTGATTCAATCTGCTACGAATACTCGCAATCATCACTTGTTTCTTACTAATTCATCCTTCCGGCTCAGACATCATTATTTATATGAGCTGGATCTCGGTAAATCAATCCTTGATTGATTGACCATCTAATTCTATTCAACATACCCATCTTTTTATCAGAGCCTCTGCCTCTGATTCCCCGAATTTTGGAATCGTAAACCCTTCGCATTTAAGCTTCGGCTTATCCAGATGTTTCCATAGACTGATTCCTTTGCATCCCTTCTTCTTCTGGTTGAGTACCGATACTCACATCAGATCCTTTGCGGACCACCTGATCTTTTGGTGGATTGCTATCCGGCAGCTCCTACGTATTTTAAATCATTGACGACTTTCCCCTGATACGCAATGCCTCTGGCGAATTGTATCATATACTCCGTATCGCCAGCCCTTTGCTTTCGAGCGTGTATCCGTCGCTCCTGTTAGTGTGTTTTATAGCTTCGTAAAATGTCCCGATGGGTTGTATCTAAGCTTCTGTCATCTGCGAGAACCCAGAAACTTCTACGGGTCACTCACTACTGGTGTTACGCCAGATAAATTTTCAACATTTCAACTTCATTAAAAGCGAGAAGTGAATGAAAGGTTATGCATTGAAGAAGTGGGAGTCGACCTTGAACCTTTGTGTTCATGCCCATGGACCCGATATAGAACTTAGCATGGAAGCTGCTCGTAAAAAAAATCCCTTGTCATAAATTCATCTTGTATTTTGCTTTGATCCTTTGCAATCGTAGCTCCGACCATGATTATTCTTCTTTGATCCCATTTCGCGGACAAGATAAAGCACTTGTCTTCTGCGAATCGATATACCTGTCCAACCTCTATACTGAACTACCTCGAGCTTTACCCTCTACTATCTAGATGATATCATCCTATTGTACTACGTTCTATGAATTTTCCGATGGGGTGATACTTTCCCTGTCATAGTCACTCCATGGGTTATGGGTTGTCTTCAACCGAGACCACCGAACAATGAAACGATTCCGCTCGGTGATTCAGCACTCCTAGTACTTTGTTGCTGGGGAGTTGGATACTCCATCACACCATCCCTAGCCTGATCGGCTACATATTTATCATGCTAATCCTAACCGTGCTACCTGGTCCTTATTCCCGGAGCACAACATTTCGACGATGAGCAAAGCTTACGTCGATCTTCCTCATCTTATCATTCCACCTTGAACAACAAGCTAGATTTCGAGCTTGTGTCATATCCGTGGTTTCGTTGACCTTGAACTTCACTTCATCTGCTTTGACCATCTTACTGATCGATCTCATCTCCTTGAAACCCCTCGACAAAATTTGTCGTGATCACCGTCGACACTTTGGCTTCTTCAGAGATGTCCATCGAAATCATGATTTTTCCCTCGTCCCTTTATCTAAATGCTTTTGAACTTGCTGTCCTATCATGTATATCCTGCTCTGTTTTTTCCCTGGGAAGGATATACTCCCAATTTTTGTGTGTAAACACATTTTCCTTCCCATTGGTTAATTTGAATAATCAATTAATCATTTTTCCTTTCCATTGGTTTGCTTAAACCTTCTTATGATCTGGATGATATAAGCAGAAATAATTCCCTGCTTATGAAAACACCTCAAGGTACAATTCGGTTAGTACGACCCTGTTACTAATGTTGATGACATTCCGGTAACCACCGATGGACGAGAAGTTTGCCTATTGGTCCGCCTCGTTCAACGAGCAGGAAAATGGTTCTCTTCGTCCCTCACCCTTGGTACCGCCGATGTTACCGACATACCATGATGTCGTGACCATTAAGATGTCACCGTTCTCCCTACTTTTGATCGACACCCCCCCACAGTTCCACAGGATCGGAACCTGACTCTCCTGTATATCCCTGATTCCGGAATATTCTTTGCACTTGACTTTGTGTTTTATCACGAGCCACCCTCCGAGAGATGGGCAATTCCCGATGCTATGAACCCCTTTTCCCACTCTGTTCAGGTATCGATCGTTTGTCCATTCGCTTGAAACTTCCTAATGTACCTTCATACTTTGCTATCGATGTTTCCTTAAGGTTCAACTCGAAAGATACTTCTGCCACATTCCCTGAATTGTCTACCAGATAATCGACCCTATAAAGGTCAGTTCCCTCGAAGTTACTCCTCACTTCCCCACTTAAATCTAGGGACGAGATTTCTTTTAGTGGAGGAGATTTGTAACATCCCCAGATCTTCACCCTGTTGTTAAGCTCATCAAACTTCCATGTCATATCATGATCACTCAGTCAACCTGCCACTTGTCCAAAATCAAACCCAAATTCAAATTTGAAAGGCAAGTCAAATAATTATTTCCTCAAATAGCAAATCAAAAATGTTCATAATATTGCAAATAGTCCAGAAGCTATAAAAACATAATCCACATTAATTGAATTAGTTAAGTCACTCTAACAACCTAAAACAGTAGTAAACAGCCACCTTTTAATGCATTTTATTTAATCCAAATTACAACTGAAATCATATTTTACCCAAACCAATTTGTAGTGTTAGCTAATAATACTCTGCAATTATTGGGCTAAGTCTCATATTTTGTAAAAGTCAACAAGTGGCCAAACATTTGTCAGAGTAGAAAGATTAAAAGAAACATAAAAGATTAAAGAAAGAAATAGGAGAAGTCCCTGTATACTAGGCCCATATGGCAATAGGAGCAGTGGCAGCATAACTGGCCCAGCCCACCAAACCACCATCACCGTCTTCGTCGCGCTGTCAGCACGCCCGCGCCCGCGCGCGCGCGCCCTCTCCTGCTGGATCCTCGACACGGCGATGCTACAGCAAAGCTGAGGGGATAAGAACGAAGCCGACGACGCAGTGGGTCTAACCCTAGCCATTTGCCCTTCTCCTCGCTCTCCCTCTCGCGCCCGAGACGCCGTCGCCGCCACCGCTCGATCCCGCGGCCACCGTTGTTCCCATGCCGTGCCGCCGTGTCCGAGCGCTCCTCCGTCGACTTCTCCATCGCCTGGTGCTCTCCATGGGAGCCGGGAGGCCCTGCAGTGCCGGGATCCCTCCGCCATCTCCGCTGACCATCGCCGTTCCCCTCCAACTCCGGCGGCCTCGCTGGAGCTACTAAGCCTCCGCCGGGCCCTCGTGCGCCCTCTAGGTGAGCTCCTCGACCTTCCCCAGCACTGGCGCCGCCCCTCTTGCCCTCTAGCCGCCGCTGCCAGTGGAGCCCGAAGCTCCCGCCACTCGATCCATCGCCGCCATCGCTAACCTTAGTGTCATGGCCACCTGAGCAAATGGACGTGCTCAGGGCACCTCCACGGTGCGGCCGGTGCCCTTAGTTTGGCCGCTATCGCCGTGCCTCGCCGTTTCCATAACACGCCCGACAACCGCCGCCGCCGTCGTCGTCGCAGAGCTCGTCTCCGGTTACCCCCGCACCTGTGGCTACACTAGATCGACGCGGGACGAACTGCACGTTGGAACGCGACTAAAATCATGCGAAACGGTGCAGTATAGACAAAATCTGAGCTCGACGGAGTTTTCGGACGCTTCCGACGCTCGCCGGAGCTCATTCCGGCGCCGGCGACCGACGTGTCATGTGTGGGGCCCGCTCGCAGTCGCTGCCAGCGGGTCCCAGGTCGCGGTTGACCGTGTTGACCACGGTCAACGCAGCTGACGTGGCAAGCACCGCCACTGACAAGTGGGCCCGCGTAGTTAATTACCATTAATAGTTAATTAGGTTAAATCTGTTAATTAACTAACCCACTGACAGGCTGGGCCCACTGACTAATTAACTCGGATTAGATAAAATAAATTCTGTTAATTAACCACAGAGGCTGATAGGTGGGACCCACCTGCCAGTTTGACCAGTCAGCAGCTCTGTTGACTGCTGACCTCATGTTGACATCACTGTTGATGCAATAATCCTTTTCTGTTAAATTAAATATTTCAGAAAATGTTTTAAACTTTGAACATTAATAGAAATTAAACTGTAGCTCCGATGAAAATGATTTATATATGAAAAACGATCAGAAAAATGAGATGAATCCGAATATGCCACTCACATACCTGTCAGCCCCCTCTAACATGATGAACATGTAACTTTCCTCTCCGGTTCATCTAACGGATAGATACCCGGAGCTGGTAAAACACCTCCAGATGTTTTCCCTCTCCGACTAACATGCGTAACACTGCGTTAGATAACCCCTAGCATAGCCATTTGCGTTGTCGTGCTCTGTGATTGCATTGTGGCTGTGTATTTATCCGTTTCTTCCCCCTCTTCTCCTCGATAGACTGTGAGAGCGCTGATGATCCGGTGGACGACTACCTCACCGTAGAAGATCTACTTTTGTCTGCAAAGCTTCCAGGCAAGCACCCCCTTTTTGAGCATACCGATATCGCCTATTCTTCTCTCTCTTATGCTTGCATTAGAAGTTGCTCCTGTTACTGTTATCCTATTTCTGCTGCATAGCCTGTTTATTGTAACCTGCTGTTGCTACCTACCTGCTTATCCTAAACTACTTAGTATAGGCTGGTTAGAGCCCCATCAGAGACCCCACTTATCCCGACTGCCCCGCTGGATTATCAGAAGACCCGATCAACGGGATCGAAGACCAGGCCCCGGCACCGCACATCACTTCCCCCTTAGTTGCTCGACACTACTGGGTTACTATCGAGTGCCGAGGGTGATATCTCATCAGCACTTCTGATGTTAACCTTGTAGGTTAGTTCATCGGTTATGGTCATCGAGGGTTATTCCTCCTTCTCCACCCCGATAACAACACTGTCGAGCAACACCTCAAGAGTGGACCTCGAGGGTGATTCCTCCTTCGTTCACCTTGACGATAACATCAGGTGGAATTCCATCGGAGGTGATTCCTCAGGGTTCCCCTTGGTGTTAGACACATGATTACTATGGTTACTATGACTTTAAACTGAACCATGTTACTAAAGACGGGTCGGCCCTGAGGGGTACCCACGCGAGCTTAATTGCGAGTGATGTGGAGTCGGGTTGACCTGGAAGGTGCCCGTGAGATATCTACGAGGCGTGGCCGGGCATTCTTAGCCCTTGCCGCAAGTCCTTGAGACGGGGCGACGGGGTCACATCGATCGTGAGTCTCTGCTCATTACCGCGCGCTCCTAATTCACTAACGGTTTAGATATTTGATCCGAGGGGCCTCTGGCCTGATAGCACTAACCATCACGTGGGCATAGTATGGGCGTTCTGCGTCGTATACATCAGCCGAAGCTTAATTGACGTCATGCGACTGAGCGGCGCGCGCCGAATTGGACTGGTTAAGCCCGCGCTTGTATTAAGGGGGTTAGGTCTTCTTTCGGTCGCGTTCGCAACGTGCAGGAGTTCCCGGGGCGATGGCCCAAGACCCCTGGGGGCATAGGTTTAGTCCGGCATGCTGACCTCTCTATTAAGCCTAGGTCGGGTTGCAGCGTATCGTTTGGCCGAGGCCGGGCATGACCCAGAAAAGTGTATCCGGCCGGAATTAATCGAGCGTGTTGGGTTAATTGGTTCACCCCTGCAGGGAAGAAACAATCTATTGATAGCCTGTCCTACGGTAACGGACACTCGGAGTTGTATCCCGATCGATACAACTAGAACCTGACACTTGAGATGATAACTGGATAGTATGGCTCTAGGATTGCTTTCTCGCAGGGAGTCTAGGAAGGATCTCTGGGCGAGGTTGATGACACTACTACTACCTTACTTTATGCTAATCTGCACTCTTCTAATGCTGCAAGACCGCTGAAGATGTTGAAGATGCTAGTCTTCGATAGGACTAGGCTCTCCCCTCTATTCTGGCATTTCTGCTGCCGAGTCCACATATACAGCCTCCCTTTGATAATGTTGCATATGTAGTGTAGACCCTTGCTTGCTGAGTACTTCGGATGAGTACTCACGGTTGCTTTGCTTTCTTTTTCTCCCCATATCCGTTTGTCGCAACCAGATGACGGAGCCCCGGAGACAGCTGCCCCCGGCGACGGCTACTACTAATACCCTCCCGGCGAGTACTACTACGAGGAGCCGTCCGACGACCAGGAGTAGGTTCGGAGGGTCCCTGGCAGGAGGCCTGCGCCTTTCGATCGTAGTTTTTGTTTTGCCCCGCCTTCTTAAAGGCTTATTCAGTGTTTTCTTTTATATCTGTACTCAGATATCTGATGCTTTCACTGACGCTTGTATGCGAGTTTATGTATTCGAGCCCTCGAGGCCCCTGGCTTGTAATATAAAGCTTGTATGACTTTATTTATGTTTAGAGTTGTGTTGTGATATCTTCAAGTTAGTCCTTAGGCTTGATCGTGTGCATTTGCGTGTATGGTTAGTGCACGATTAAGCCGGGGGCGTCACATTCGTGAGGCCAGGGCGCCGGCCGGGCCTCGTGGGCCATTGATCCCGGTTCGTCTGACCCCTTTGGTCCTCGTTCTAGACACGAACCGGGACCAATGGGCCTCGCTCCTGGCCCACAACATTTAGTCCCGGATGGTGGCTGGAACTGGGACCAAATGTGGTCCTTTAGTCCCGGTTTTAGCCACCTACCGGGACTAAAGAGTGGCCTATATATACCCCCGTCCCTGCCCGTGAGCAGAGTCACTGCTCTGTTTTTTGACCGGCCGTGGGAGAGCTTTGTGGTGTTCTATCTCACCTCCTATGCACATGAGGTGTTCGATGAAATGCCCGAGCCACACTTAAGCTTTCTCCTCTCGAAGCTCCTTGTCCAAACTCCATTTTCCTCAAGATTTGTCTACATTTGGCGGTCCGTCCTGTCCCGTCCCCGTCCTCACCGCGGTCGATCGCCCGCGCCGATCTTGTCGCCGGCACCACCGTGGTGAGCCTCTTGTTCTTATCTTCTTTCTAAAAGAAAAAAAATTCTTACTTGTATGATTTAGATAGATACTTGTATAATTTTCTTACTTTTATTATTGTTTGTTATTATATAGTGCGATGGTTTTGGTATCCGCCTCCGTCGGCGCTCGTCCTGTCTATGATTCGGATGTGGTATATATTATCTTTTATAACTATTTGGTTCATTTAATGTTTATGACAATTATGCCGACCAACGTGACATAGATGTTTTTATCTAGGAGGTATGTGAACCGGAAATTCCAACCGACCCTATTGTCGAGAGGTTAAATTTAGTTGAAGAAGAAAACAATTACCTGAAGAAAATTTGAAAACAATTGAGGAAGAGAAGATGAGATTGGAGTCGCATGTTGCGGATGTCGTCCATGATCACAAGATCAAGATGGATGAAATGCGCTTGAAGATTAGAAAGATTAAAAAATATGTCATTCATACTGAGGCTTGGTATCATTATGCCGTTGGATCAATTGTTACCTTAGTTGCGATATGATTGCATTTGTTGTTGCATTGAAATGTTTTACATAGTTTCAATGTATGGTTTAATTAGATGCTCTGGAGAGCTATGTGTTGTTCAATGAGAACTATGTATGTACTTTGGTTTTAATGTGATGATGAACTTATATTAATTTGGTCACTTTTCTATTCATGATGTTCTGTAATGGTTTTTGACACACTTAATTATATATAACTAGTCAGCAACCCGTGCACCTGCACGGGCTAGCACTTTGGATATACATTGTATGCCTAAAATTGTGCACATTAGAAATGTCAGGGCAAAATTAGAACACACTCATTTGAAATATTATTACTGAAATGCATGTTACTTTTTTTCTTGGTTAGATTTGGATGTTGAAAGAGTTATATTCCTTCTATATACCTATTGTGTCATGGCGCACTTGACCTCAGATTGATAGATGTTACACCCTCTATTTGTAAATATAAGACGTCTTATATATAGGAACATGGGTAGTTAATATGAGGGTGCAACTTTGTTGAGGTTGTGCATACGTTGTCAACATGCATAGGTGTTAATGAAAAATCATGTTTGTTCAATTCACTTATAAATATCCCATGAATTTGTAGAAGTTCTAGAAAAAGAATGAATGAAAGTCTAAATTTGATCTTCAGTTAGCCTTTAACACATCCATGCAGAAGTGCGCTATGTCGCGATGAGATCATTTAGTTTCATGTTCGACCATATAGTGAGCAATATTTTATAAAATGTCAAAGTAATATTCTATACACTAAACAGAAAAATCACAATGTCCTATTTTATTTTTCAAATCAAAGCATGTAGGATGGATTATCTGTATGGTTGTTTTTTTTTCTTAATGATGTAATTAAAATAAATTTTTATATGAATATCAAAATGGATGTTTGAAGTATTTTAGGTCAAAATGGAGTTTTCACTATCAACAGCACTCTTTAGAAGTCACGAACCGTTTTGGAAAAAAGTTAAGATCTACTCCCGAATATTAAAGTGGAAATTATGATGAGAAGTATTTTACACATTTTCCTTTTTCTGGTCAAAGCGCATTCAATAGAATAATTGATTGGTACATATGTGGACGTTAGTATTAGTAGTTGCATGCTTCCAAAGAAAATATGAAACACATGCTCTAAAAATATAATTCACCGCTCAAGCATGCATCACGCAAATGTAGCAAACAAAAGAGAGAAAAGTTGGATGATGCTCGTGTTTTTTTCAAGGTATAACGCTCAGCTTTTTTATTTTGAAGGAAACAAAGAGAGACCATGGGGAGGAGGACTCACGTATGTTTTCTTTAGTGATGACGCGCATTTTTTTCTTTGTGGGAAACAAAGAGAGACCATGGGGAGAAGGACTCATGTATGTTTTCTTTAGGGATGACATTTGGTTTTTTTTTTATGAGGGAAAATGGAGAGAGACCATGGGGAGGAGGAATCTTGTACGTGGGATAGGAGAGCTCGACTCCTGTTTTTATTTTTTTGAACAATTAGCTGGTCTCCTGTTTCATCCTACGACTATAGATGAATGATATATTAATCCGATGGTCAAAATTTCTTAATTCTAAGAATTAACTTGGTGCCTCGTACGGTGCTTCCAATTAGTAAATATAAGATGCACGCAGATGAACCGGCAATGGATGTACGGTGACAGACGCACCTCCGAGTACATTAAGGGAGTGCATAATTTTCTCGAAGTGGCTGAGGCAAACAAGCAGAATGGTTTTATGTGTTGTCCATGCCCTAGATGTGGGAATATGAAGTCTTACTCTAACCGGAAAACCCTTCACACCCACCTGCTTGAGAAGGGTATCATGCCACACTATAATGTTTGGACCAAGCATGGAGAAAGAGGGGTTATGATGGAAGACAACAAAGAAGAAGAGGATGATGACAACTATGTGCCCCCTGAATACGGTGATGCTGCAACCAGGGAAGCTGATGAAGATCAAGAGGAACCAGACGATGTGCCCGATGATGATCTTCGCCGGGTCTTGATGCAAAGAGACAATGCGAAAGTGAAAAGGAGAAGTTAAAGTTCGATCGCATGTTAGAGGATCACAAAAAAGGGTTGTACCCAAATTGCGAAGATGGCAACACAAAGCTCGGTACCACACTGGAATTGCTGCAGTGGAAGGCAGACAATGGTGTATCTGACAACGGATTTGAGAAGCTACTGAAAATATTGAAGAAGAAGCTTCCAAAGGATAATGAATTGCCCGACAGTACATACGGAGCAAAGAAGGTTCTATGCCCTCTAGGATTGGAGGTGCAGAAGATACATGCATGCCCTAATGACTGCATCCTCTACTGCGATGCGTACGAGGATTTGAATGCATGCCCGTTATGCGGTGCTTTGCGGTATAAGATCAGACGAGATGACCCTGGTGATGTTGAGGGCGAGTGGCCCAGGAAGAGGGTTCCTGCCAAGGTGATGTGGTATGCTCCTATAATACCATGGTTGAAACATCTGTTCAGAAACAAAGAGCATGCCAAGTTGATGCGATGGCACAAAGAGGACCGTAAGAAAGACGGGAAGTTGAGAGCACCCGCTGACGGGTCGCAGTGGAGAAAAATCAAGAGAAAGTGGGGGGACTTTGCAGGTGACGCAAGGAACGTATGGTTTGGTTTAAGAGCGGATGGCATTAATCCTTTTGGGGAGCAGAGCAGCAATCATAGCACCTGGCCCGTGACTCTATGTATCTATAACCTTCCTCCTTGGCTGTGCATGAAGCGGAAGTTCATTATGATGCCAGTTCTCATCCAAGGCCCTAAGCAACCCATCAACGACATTGATGTGTACCTAAGGCCATTAGTTGAAGAACTTTTACACCTGTGGAATGGAAACGGTGTACGTGTGTGGGATGAGCAAGACCAACAGGAATTTGAACTACATGCGTTGCTGTTTGTAACCATCAATGATTGGCCTGCTCTCAGTAACCTTTCAGGACAGACAAACAAGGGATACCACGCATGCACACACTGTTTAGATGACACCGAAAGTATATATTTGGACAAGTGAAGGAAGAATGTGTACCTGGGGCATCGTCGATTTCTTTCGACCAACCATTAATGTCGAAAGAAAGACAAGCATTTCAAAGGCAAGGCAGATCACCGGAAGAAGCCCGCCGTTCGTACTGGTGATCACATACTTGCTATGGTCAATGATTTACAAGTAATCTTCGGAAAGGGTCCCAGCGGACTATCTGTTCCGAATGACGCTGAGGGACGCGCACCAATGTGGAAGAAGAAATCTATATTTTGGGACCTACCCTATTGGAAAGACCTGGAGGTCCGCTCTGCAATCGACGTGATGCATGTGACGAAGAATCTTTGCGTGAACCTACTAGGCTTCTTGGGCGTGTATGGGAAGACAAAAGATACACCTGAGGCATGGGAGGACCAGCAACGTGTGCACGAAAAAGACGGCATGCCTCCAAAGTAGTATGAAGGTCCTGCCAGCTACGCTCTTGCCAAAGAAGAGAAGGAAATCTTCTTTGAATGCCTGCTCAGTATGAAGGTCCCGTCTGTCTTCTCGTCGAATATAAATGGAATAATAAATATGGCAGAGAAAAAGTTCCAGAACCTAAATTCTCATGACTGCCACGTGATTATGACGCAACTGCTTCCGGTTGCATTGAGGGGGCTTCTACCGGAAAACGTTCAACTAGCCATTGTGAAGCTATGTGCATTCCTCAATGCAATCTCTCAGAAGGTGATCGATCCAGAAATCCTACCAAGGTTAAGGAGTGATTTGGCGCAATGTCTTGTCAGTTTCGAGCTGGTGTTCCCACCATCCTTCTTCAATATCATGATGCACTTCCTACTTCATCTAGTCGACAAGATTGCCATTCTGGGCCGTGTATTTCTACACAATATGTTCCCCTTTGAGAGGTTCATGGGAGTCTTAAAGAAATATGTTCGTAACCGTGCTAGGCCAGAAGGAAGCATCTCCACGGGCCATCAAACAGAGGAGGTCATTGGGTTTTGTGTTGACTTCATTCCTGACCTTAAGAAGATTGGTCTCCCTCAATCGCGGTATGAGGGGAGACTGCTTGGAAATGGCACACTAGGAGCGGACTCAATAATATGTAGGGACGGGTATTCTTGGTCTCAAGCACACTACACAGTTCTGCAGAATTCTACCTTGGTGACCCCGTATGTCAATGAACACAAGAATATTCTGCGCTCCAAACATCCGGAGCAGTGTGATGACTGGATTACATATGAACACATCAGGACTTTCGGCAGTTGGTTGCAAACACGTCTCATGGGTGACAACACTGTTTCTGATGAGCTGTACTCATTGGCCAGGAGACCATCTTCGACTGTATTGACTTACAAAGGGTACGAGGTAAATGGGAATACATTTTACACGATCGCCCAAGATCAAAAGAGCACCAACCAAAAGAGTGGTGTCCGCTTTGATGCAGCAACCAAGAGGGGAAAGGTCGACACATATTATGGTTACATAGTGGACATATGGGAACTTGACTATGGACATGATTTTAAGGTCCCTTTGTTTCAGTGCAAATGGGTCAATCTGTCAGGGGGCGGGGTACATGTAGAGCCACAGTACGGAATGACAACAGTGGATCTGAACAATCTTGGGTACACAGATGAACCATTCGTCCTAGCCAATGATGTGGCGCAGGTTTTCTATGTGAAGGACATGTCTACCAAACCGAGAAAAAGAAAAGATAAGGAAGCGAATACATCATACGATGAGCCAAAGCGCCACATAGTTCTTTCACGAAAAAGAGACATCGTGGGAGTGGAGGGCAAGACAGACATGTCTGAAGATTATGAAAAGTTTCATGAAATTCCTCCCTTCAAAGTCAAGGCTAACCCAAGCACCCTGTTAAACGATGAAGATTATCCATGGTTACGGCGCAATAAGCAAAGGGCACAAGTGAAGAAAAAGTGAAGACTATCACTGCAGTTACATGTGAAGAAATAAAATGCCTTTTGTAACAGATGAGTTTTCGTATGAAACCCTGATACTTCGAAAGAGATTGTCTATTTTGTACACGAAGTGCATCTAGCTTTTGCCGTAACCCTCTCAACTGTTTAGAACATGCTATGTGGGTGAAATAATGATACCATGCCAACTTTCAACCTTTTCAAAGTTCATTTTTAGTGCTTTTCAATTTCAGGGTCATTGAGCTAAAAAAAATCAGTAAATGCATGAAAAATACCAAATGAAGTTAGAAAGGGTTGAAAATTAATGATGTGGCTTTGAATGGTGCATTTTGAACACACAAAAAGTCTGGAGTTCAAATAAGTTCAAAAAAAATGAAATCCCTTTGTAACAGATGAGTTTTCGTCCGAAACCCTGATACTTCGAAAGAGATTGTCCATTTTGTACACGAAGTGCATCCAGCTTTTGCCGTAACCCTCTCAACTTTTTAGAACATGCTATGTGGGTGAAATGATGATACCATGCCAACTTTCAACCTTTTCAGAGTTCATTTGAAGTGCTTTTCAATTTCAGGGTCATTTAGCTCAAAAAAATCAGTAAATGCATGAAAAATACCAAATGAAGTCAGAAAGGGTTGAAAGTTGATGATGTGGCTTTGAATGGTGCATTTCGAACACACAAAAAGTCTGGACTTCAAATAAGTTCAAAAAATGAAATCCCTTTGTAACAGATGAGTTTTCATCCGAAACCCTGATACTTCGAAAGAAATTGTCCATTTTGTACACGAAGTGCATCTAGCTTTTGCCGTAACCCTCTCAACTTTTTAGAACATGCTATGTGGGTGAAATTATGATACCATGCCAACTTTCAACCTTTTCAGAGTTCATTTGAAGTGCTTTTCAATTTCAGGGTCATTTAGCTCAAAGAATGAACTAATAGCAAAAAGATGAACTAGAAAACTTTTATGAAACTCTAATAGCAAAAAGAATGAACTACAAATAATCAATCAAAATATTCTGTTATGATCAACTAAAACAAAACTATAATATTCTTCAATAGCAAAAAGAATCAACTAAAAAGCTTTTATAAAACTCTAATAGCAAAAGGAATCAACTAAAAAGATTTTATAAACCTCTAGTATTTTTGAAACTAAAATTATATAAAATTTATGCAACTAAAATTATCAAAGTATTTTTTGTTCAAAACATTAATAGCAAAAATTAATTTTCATAAAGAATTTTTTGTTAGAAACTTTAATAGCAAACTAAAATAAAAAAATCTGTTTTTGATAAAATAGACATTAAAATAACTAAAATTACCAAATTGAATATAATGATTAAAAACAGTAATATTAAATAACAGGAAAAAGAATCACTCAATAATCTATTTTTATAGTAAAGTTATTCACAAACTAGTGATTCACACGAATTTAAAAGAATTCAAATTTAAACTGTTCAAATTTGAAAACTAATAGCACTAACAGAAAGTTTATAATTTTTGTGACCTAAAAGCAAAAAGAATCATTGAAAACCTGTAAGTAGAAACAAAAGAAAATAAATAAAGCAAAAAAGAAAAAAAACTGGAATATTTTTTTAAAAAAATGCCGGCTACCGGGCCACCATGGTCAGAATACGACTAGAAACCCAACTAGCTAGTTGGGCTAGGATTTAGGCCCGCAGCAGGCCCAGTAGGCCCATAGGCAGAGAAGTGTGAGAATAGGCCCGTAAGCTTGCAGTTGAGAGGAGCTCGAGAGGGTTGGCGCAGCAGCGCTTATAAACCAATCTCGAGCCCTCTCAGCTAGCGAGGTGGGACTAAACATCCCACCGCACCGCGCCAGCACAAAGCCTTTGGTCCCGGTTGGTGGCACCAACCGAGACTAAAGGGCGGCATTGGTTCCGGTTCGTGCCACCAACCGGGACCAATGCTTAGTGTATATAAGAGAATACTTTGAAAATTTCAGTTTTCATCTACCAGTTGCCCCGAGCCCGCCGTCCTCGTCGCCGGCATCCTCGAGCTCGCCATCCTCGTCCCCGTCCCCGTCGCCTCCCCGAGCCCGCCGTCCTCGTCCCCGTCGCCGCGTGCCGCCTCGAGCCCGTCGTCCTCGTCCCCGTCGCCGCGTGCCGTCCCGAGCCCGCCGTCCTCGTCCCCGTCGCCACGTGCCACCCCGAGCCCGCCGGCCTCGTCGCCGGCCTCCAGCCATCGCCGCCCCCCCTGTGAGCCTCCCCCCTTTCCCATGGTCCCCTGCTCCCCGTCTCCGCGCATGCCCCCGAGCCCGTTGCTCTGCCCCATGGTCGCCGCCGGCCCCGACGCATTGAAGAGCAGCAACAACGCCGTGAAGGAGAGGAGAAGGAGTGGAGCAGCAGCAACGCTGTGCCCCCGAGCCCCCTTGCTCTCTGAACTTTCTGAATTTTTTTACAGTGATGAACAGTGCATATAAGGTGTTTAATGAAATGCTAGATGGCTTTGGGCATTTTTGGAATTTCTGAATTTTTTTGTGGTGAGGTACTGATGCAAGACAAAGGTGATGGAAAAATTTCAGTATTTTTGGAGTGGTTTAGAATAGGTTTTCAGCAAGGAATTTGAATCTGGTTCAAATTTCATTTGAATGAAATTTGAAAAATTTGAACTATGGATTAGAAGGTTTTTGGTGAAATGGAGTGTGGGTACTGTCATGAAGTTGGAGTAATTTTTGTGGTTGTTTTAGATGAGATGAGATGAGATGTATGAGATGTCATGTGAAAATGTGCTATGTTTATTTAAAAGAATAGATAGATGGATGAAATGTAATATGCATGATGTTTTAAATTTTGAAATGTGCTATGTTTTTTTAGATGTGATAGATAGATGTTTCGTGGAGATGAGATGAGATGGAAGAGAACTTTTTTTAGATGTGATAGGTAGTATTTTTTGAATATTTTTTTTCTTCATAGAATATTTACCAAGTTAAATGAGTTAGTGTGATTTTTTTGTCGAGATGAGATGTATGAGATGTTTTGCGGAGATGAGATGAGATGTTGTCATGTGGAATTTTTTTTGTTCATAGAAAACTCTGGTAACTTCGACATGAGGGGGGACGTCGATCAACCCCCTCTCGCCCGACCAACTCTCGAGTCCACCCAAACCGGGACTGAAAAAGCGTTGTAATTAGCGTTGGACATGGGGGGGGGGGACGTCGGACATGCATGAGAGAGGCGGTCCGCTCGCCCGACCAACTCTCGTGGCCACTCAAACCATAGACGAAGAAAGAGCGTTGTCGATCTACCCCCTCCTGCCCCTACCCGTAATTGTTATTTTCATTGTTGTCATTAGCTAGGTATATGTTTGTCCATATGATTCCTTGTTGTGATTAGCTAGCTAGGTCTATGTTTGCCACTAATATATCCATCTCTCATGTTTGTATATTGCCATGTTGTAATATTTGCAGAAACTATGGATCAAAGAGACTTGGAACAAGAACAATTGTTGGGGGATATAATCCTCGGCGGAGGTGATCCCTTTTCGTTTCTCAACGACATCGATGGTCAGGAAGGAGAGGATGACGGCTCCGGTGATCGAACAATGGAGGAGGAAGGAGATGATCATGACGGCTCCGGTGACCGAATGGCGGAGGAAGAAGGAGTCCATGATGACGGCTCCGGTGACCGAACGGAGGAGGGAGCTGTTGCAAAGTCCGGCGAGGTATATATATTAATTAAGCCTGTGCTGACTAATTGATGCATTAATTGTTTTGGTATGTACATATATTAATGCTTCTTTCTTCTTTTATAGCCCTCCGGATCGAGCCAAACTTCCGTAACGAGATGAGGCCCGAAGAAAAGGTTGCACCAGGATGAAAGGTTCACGATCACAGAAATCGCGGACGATGGCCAACCGATTGAACCCAAGCGGACCAAGGACGCATTTGTTGCTCAGTGCGGAGCTATTGTTAGGGACAACCTCCCGATCAGCATCGTACAATGGAATAAGAGTAAGGACGACGACCCTGAAGTTTCTTATGTCAAGGATAGACAGAAAGATGATCTTTGGACCTCGCTGATGGCAAACTTCATCCTACCGCCAGAGAAGGATCCGAATACGCCAGTTATAGAGCCAAAGGTCAAGGCGTTTGCTCTTAAGAAGATGGCAGATCTATTCAGGAACTGGAAGAAAGAGTTAAACACAAAGTTTGTCAACAAAGGGGAGACTCCAGAATTCATCGGCCGATATGAGAAGATAAGAGATCACTGGCCCGCATTTGTGGCCTACAAGAATTCGGAGAAGGGTAAGAAAAGGTCAGAGACAAACAAGAAAAATGAGGCAAAGAAGAAGTATCACCATCACACGGGGTCAGGTGGCTACTACAGAGCCCGGCCTTGTGGGACAAAGCTGAGCAAGACCTGCTTGCTAAAGGGGTCCAACCAGTGACATTGAACTAGCCAGACCATTCAAGGACTTGGTTCTTCGGGGTTGGGGGAACTTTTGACCCAGAAACAGGGGAGTGTCGTTGGACGGACAAGCAACTTGCAATACCAATGAAGAAGCTTCAGGAATATATCACCGCAGCGCAGGAAGGGACGTTCATTCCCGACAGAGAGAAGGACGAGCTGACTGAGGCCCTCGGGAATCCTGAGCACCCTGGACGAACACGAGGCACACCAGGCTCTGTTCCGTGGGGGGTTGGGTTTCCCGGCGCAGGCGGTTACAGAAGCCGAGAGAGAAAGAGGAAAGCGGAGCTGAGCGAAATGCAGAAGCTCAATGCAAGAATAGCGAAGCTAGAGGAACTTGCAGCTGCGGGCCAACCATCTTAGCGGCACGAAGCTACCCCAGAAGCTACCCCACCATCTCAGCGGAGAAGCAGCGTGGCTTCCACGGAGCTCATTCAGCCTGATTTCACGGCTCCTCGCTACCCCGTGGATACTATCATGGAGGCTCAACATTGGGAGCTTATGATGAAATGGAAGAACCTGACTTTGAAGGCGGCTGTCGGCTCTGTTGCACCTCCTCAAGCTGACGGAACTTTTCACTACCGTCCGATTCCACATGGCTATGCTGTTGTGACGGTGGATGAAATAATGGAGGGATCTGAGGAGCTCAAGCTTGACCACCCTACAGGTGAAGGGGAGAATCAGCTGGTTTATGCTTTGAGGAGTACATGTCTATGGAGGAAGGAGTACATCAAGCTTCCAAACTGGACGCCTCCTCCTCCTCCTCCTCCGGCGAGTCAGGGCACTCCGCCTCCTCTTCCTCCTCCGGCGAGTGATCAGGGCACTCCGCCTCCTCCGGCGCGTGAGGGCACTCCGCCTCCTCCGGCGCGTGAGGGCACTCCGCCTCCTCCTCCTCCTCCTCCTCCGGCGCATCAGAGCACTCCGCTTCCTCCTCCGCCTCCTCCGGCGCGTCGGAGCACTCCGCCTCCTCATCCGCCTCGTCAGCAAAGGCGGAAGAGAGCCGCCACCGCTCTGGCGGCTAGCAGTACAAGCAGAGGCGGGAAGCAATTCAGATACGATCCATCTCTCAAACCTCTGGAAAAGTTACCATATGAGAGGACCGACAAGGAAAACGCGGAAATCAGTGCTGCCGAAGTGAATGAACATTTTGCATGGAAACCTCCACCTTCGAAGGAAACGATAGATCCGGTGAAAGCGAAGTGCACTATCGATGCCCTGAAGCGACCACCACGGCCTCCGCCGCAATCCAACTATGAGCGCATTATTGAAAGACATATAAGGAAGCGGAGCGGTCGGGAAGTACTTGCAGTGATGCAAGGTTAGCAGAACTAAGAAGTGGGAAAAAAATTCTCCATCTCGGCGAACAGGAGAACCAATCGTGCCCCCCGCTCAAGGTGTCTAGTGATATCGTCACTAATCATCCGAGGATGGTGCCCGGTACCAATCCTGCTGATTACCTGAGCGATGATGTAGAGTTTGAAACAATGGAGGTGGACGAATTCAGATACCAGTATGGGCAACCTCTCATCAAACCTAATCATCCTCCTCTAACAACGATGATGCGAAAAGATTGCATCAATGGTACATGAAAACCTGCAGCGAGTCTGGGAAGGATAGTTTGATGCTGAGAATTAAAGAGGAGCGCGACCTCGTTGGAACTGAGCTGTTGCCTGTTGAATTTGACGAGTTATTCCAGTTATACAATCAAATGGCCCTCGACAAACAACTCGTGACTTGCTACTGTCTGTAAGTACTACTTCTGTAATTAAGTCTCTATATACAGCTCAGCTCTTTCATTGCATGTATATATAATTATCGTCACTATATTATGCAGATTGAAGATCGTCGAATGTAGAAAAGCACAAATCTATGACATTGGGTTCATTAACCCAAATATCATACATGAATGGAGGGTTAAAAACAAAGTCACAGATACCGAGGACAATTTGCTACAATCGTTGCTTAAAAATCAAAACAAAGAGAAAATACTCTTTCCTTACAACTTTAAGTGAGTGTTACTGTCTTGTGCATATTCGGTTTCCCTTACGCAAGGTTATAATAATGTAATTGATGAGTTATGCATGCGTGCGCAGTTTCCACTTTATTCTGCTAGAGATTAAGCTTGACCGGGGAGTAGTAACTTTCTTAGACTCGAGACGAAAAGATCCCCAGGACTATGCAGACATGACTGAAATGCTCCAGAAGTAAGTTCAATCGATCATTATGGCACCATATCGGCAACTTTCTTCATTTCCTGATATCAAGTAATTATTTTCTTTGTCTGGCAGGGTTTGGAAAGGGTTCACCGCAATTGCTCCGGGACTGCCGAGGGAGCTGCGATTTACACACCCGAAAGTAAGTACTACTAGCTAATTCCGCGCATCTCCCATTGATTCTAGCTAGTTTCATCAATACCATTTATCATGCTTGATTATCAGTTTGATTGAACTCTATTTCTCGTAAAGTGCTTGTGGCAGGAAGCCGGGAATGATTTTTGTGGATACTACGTTTGCGAGTTCATCTACAACGCGACGGCCACTCAGCGGGGCTACTCTGAAAAATAATATGAAGTACGTAAATAATAATATTCACAATTTTATTTTATTACCATCATTTGTGTTGAGTTTTATTCATATATATGTATTGACCCCCTTCTTTAAATTAGATGTGGTAGATGCGGGATGAACTCCTACCACATGATCGCATACGAGCAATTCAAGAGCAATTGGCGGGATTCTTTCTTGGCCACGTCATACGTGAAGCCGGAGAATACCATGTGGATATAGACTTTAGATGTTAGGGATTGTAAGAGATCTTATATTGTATATATGTAGCTAGTAGCGTCGGATAGATATACGAAAACTTGTTGTTCGACCAATATCTCGGAGAAAGAGAGGTCACTTCTCTCTGTATATGTTCATGACGATCTTGTGTACTTAATGGTTCCTTCATTTGCTTACTACACTACTAGAAAAAAGGCTGTTAGTGGCGCACCAGTTTTTGCTATTAATGACGCACTATAGGTGCGCCACTATTAACACGCCACTAGTAACAAATAGTAATGGCGCACCTCTGGTGCGCCATTAGTATCCCAGATAATAGTGGCGCACCACATAGTGCGCCATTACTATGTCCAACAGTGCGCCATTACTATGCCTCCTAGGGGTGCATATTTAGCTTCACGTATGCCCCCAAGTGCGCCATTACTATGCCCCATAATGCGCCACTGGTATTTAGCCTTGGTGCACCACTAATGCTCAATATGGTGCGCCATAACTGGGGGCCATATTTACCTTCACCTATGCCCCAAGTGCGCCATTACTATGCCCGATAATGCGCCACTGGTATTTATCTTGGTGCGCCACTAATTCTCAATATGGTGCGCCACTACTATGAATATTAGGAATTATTATTTTTTGCTTTTCTGGTATTTGCACAGGTTACAAAATACGTTACAGCACAGAATATAAACATCACACAATAGAATTCATCATATTAGTCTCCAAATTCGAAATAGCGAACAAAGTTCAAACATTAGCCAAGTTTAGGTCTCAAGACATTAGCAAAGTTCATCATATTAGACGAGTTTGTCGTCACATTACAAAGTCGATATCGATCATCTAAACTACCATCACATAGAAGAGAGCTGCGGTCACGATGAGCATCATCGCGATGAAACTGGTCTTCATCTGGTTCCTCCTCCGCTCCCACCTCTCTCCCGCTAGATAGCGCGCGTATCTAGCTTCCGCCTCCGCCCTAGTGGTGTACCCTTTGTAACTGTTACCGCTGAAATGGTGAACCTGTCTCCGACACTCCTCCCAGTCGTCGTAGACTCCGGGAACCTTACCCTTGTACACGACATACGACGGCATCTCTATGCACTAGACAAACAAAATGTTAGTAGCAACTCACAGATAATATATAAGCAATATATAAGTATGCATCAAAGGATCGGAAGAGAAAAGCAACACATTAATAGCACGATTCATGGTCCTACTAATAAATAGCATAGATTACATATAAGTTGAACGACTGTCCAAACTAAAGAGACATACAAGTTCATTAAAGTTTAATTACAACATGAGCTAATCGATATTTCAGAACTACATAGCATCAATACTTTTGACTCAACTAAGGGTCCAGAGCGTGGATGAAGCCGCCGTCTTTCGTGATGGTCATGAATGTGCGGTCGTTGTCAGCCTGCATTTGTAGCGTTGTTTCTATTTCACTGTTGGACGGTTGATATTTGAGGTCGAACTGCCCCGAGGTACGAAGGACATCTTGATAGATGATTTCCGCAAACTCCGACTGGATGCGAAAGAATTCTTGTCTGATGTCCTCGTCCTGGATTGCCGACAAGCATGCGGCCCAATCTTTGAGATTATTTGGTAGCATAAGGTGATTATGGTCCCGTACGATCGCCCGCATGTGATGGAGGGCGTAGTAGGCATCCTTCTGACTGCCAGGCAGCTGCTTGACGCAGGGGAACGTCGTTACGTGGGTGAACACGTGCTTGCCGTACCTACAAATTGGCCTCCTAAAGGTGCCTCCAGATTTGGCGTAGCCGGGGAGAGCATCATCAAGAACTTTCTTCATATTTGTGTAGTCTTCTTCGACTGACGGTCCGAGTCGAAATACGTGGCCATGGAATATTTCGGGCTTAAGAGGATGAGTGTGCAATGTGTGTCACTGCACAAAACACGGAATGTTAGAAAAAAAAGAACGATCAAAATCTAAGAAATCATATGTTACGGGGCGGTGAGGGGATGACTTACTCGGAAAAGTAAGGCACGAGGAAGTTATCCTTATCTGGGTTCGCCAGAATGACGCCTTCGAGGTATGAACTCGCGACTTGCTGGTCCCCAGCGCTGCCCAAGATCTTGGCACGCATGTAGAAGGGGTCGACTATGACGATGTCCGGGGTCTTGTCTGTAATGATCCGCATCTCCATACTGAGTGAAAATAGCCGAATGAAGGTGTAGTGCAGCGGATGAAGGTTAAACATAGCGAAGATGTCATCAAACCGCAGGACGATCATACGCCCGATGGTGCTATCGACAAAGCACTTGCCCTCTGGCACCTTGGCCACGAAAACCGGGTATGCCACATCATTCTCGGAGAGACGCCGCTTCTCCATAGAAAGAACACTGTCATGCAGACTCCGCATAGCACCGGTTGCAGCATTGAGCAGATTAGTCGGTAGCATCGGCCTACCCGCCACATGCACCCTCCTCGAGATATCCTTAGGTATTGGTGGCCCGTCCTGAGCACGGATCGTACTCGGTTCCGGCTGGCTCACACCCTTGTTATTTTTTCTTTTCCATCCCTTCTGCTTCTTCTGCTGTAATGGGATCGAGTTCTGCTCAGAGACCACCTTCTTGAGTGTGTTGGGGCTGATAATATTTCGCACCTCAGCTATTTGAGTCTCGGTGAAGGCGGCAGCTGGAGGCGTCTCCTGAGAACTGAACGCCAGACGATGCCTGTTGCAATTGGGTCTCTCCGTGGTACCAGCTAGATCGCGATCGTCTTTTGCAGGGTTGGGTTCTTGAGAAGGAGGCCCCAAGAATTCGTCACCGTACCCATGTTCGTTGAATTACTTATCGATGTTGGAAAATGTACCGTCGTCGTCGTCCGGATCCTGTGCCATATGCATGTCCGGATTAGCTGACGGCGGTAGCGTTGCGGCGGTCTTGCCATGGCTTGGCGCCGGCACGACTGGCGGTGTTGTCTGTGGGGTGGTGTCCCCCGCCCCCAAACGAATCTGACTATTCGGCCAAAGCATGGACCAGCTTAAGCAGGCGCTGAGGGTCATCACATCATCTTCGTCGGCCCCAGGGGGTCGAAACGGAGGTAAAAAGTCATCGCAGCCAAGCAGCACCCGAACCAGTTGAACCCTATACACGGTGGGTGGCATCGGATTACCGTGGAACACGCAGTTGCCCGGTTGAACGATTTTGGCCTTGGCGACATCGATCAACTCGCCGTCCACGAAGTGCAGGAGAGTGCATGGAACATCGGCGGCGCCCTGCGAAAACATGTAGGGCATCAGGGATGCCCAGTCAAAGGCAAGGAGATGAAGTCATCGGCCGAGGCTTAGTTACCGTGATGGCGTCGAGCTCGGCTAATGTGGAGGCACCGCCAACGGCGGGCGTGCAACTAACGGAGGGGCCGCTTGCTGCCGAGGTGCCGGCTAGCGTATTCTTCCCACACCCGGGTGCATTAAGCTCCAATGCCGGCGCCTCCGCCGGAGACACCAATGCCGCCTCCGCCGGAGACACCAATGCCGGCGCGTTGTGCGAGTTGCTGCCCGTGAAGCTGGGAATCGGGGGCGGCCCCTGTTGGCCGCCCGCAATCCACGCCTGCAGCCCCTCAAGCAAGGTAGGCATAATGGCGGTGATCGTCGCTCCCAGTTGGTCTCGCACTTGCTCTTGGACTATCTCCGGAATCCGCGCCACTTGTGCCTTGAGTTCTTTAACCTCGCGCTCCTGGCTTTCTGAGCTGGTCTTTCTCTCCTTTCGCCCAGCCTTATAGTATTCCGACCATTTCGTGGACAAGCCTTTGCCGGCCACACGACCAGCTGACGACGGCTTACTGAACTTATCCTTGTGTTTCATTACGTTCAACACCCTATTTAAAGTGGTGTCCCAAGGGGCAGACGGGGAGCTCTGAGACCCCGCACTACTGCTTTCAGTTTCCTGCGGAAGGAACGTGAACCAGTTAGAAATTTGGCTTCATTAATTAGAATGCAACCATATGGAGCTAATTACGCGAGGGTGTATTCCTTACCAGAACAAGCTCAAGCGCCTTCACCTTCGGATCCATGGTAAGCTCCTTTGTTACCGGGTCCACCTTGTACCGGGCCTTGACATAGTTCCTGGTCTGCTTTACATGGTATTTATCGAAGAGGGGCGGTAGGCCTTGTTCGACACGCTCCGCGTCCTCCTTGTCCCATATAGGTTCCGCCACTCTGTAACCGCCGGGACCAAGTTTGTGGACCCCTAAGTTCAAGTCCCGCATATCTTTCCCCCACTGACTTGATTCCGCGGATGCGTTGCTCTCGCACTTGATCTTGAACTCCAGGTAGTCAGCTTCGCTGATCAAGTCCCGCATATCTGAGCCAAATTTTGTTTTTTTTTGCCACGAGTTCGTACAATGCCCATACACCACAAAAATTTGCACGCACGTTGCGCACCCAAGCCTCTTTGATGCCAAAAAAATTCATATCGTTTTGAAATTTTTTGCTATTTTTTTTAATTTACTGTTCACCAAAGTACATATTTACAGTTTTTTCTTTGCCACGAGTTGCTCGAATGTCGAAACATCATGAAATTTTGCACGTGCCTTGCGCACCAGAGTATGTTCGATGCTGTAAAATTTGAGATTTTTTTGATTTATTTTGCTATTTTTTTCGATTTTACTGTTCACCAAGTTACTGTTCATCACGTACTAAAACCGCCCGAGTGACGAAAAGTATCCGGTTTTGATAGTTCGAGGACTGAGTTAGAGTTCGTGGGTATACTTATCCCTTTAAAAAATAGGTATAACTTATAAGTGGCGCACATACAGAGAGTGAGCCGTAGCTTAAAAAATTGCATCCCTGCCCCAACCTTCCTTCCCAGCCATCCCGAACCACCAACCGACGGCGCTGCTTGGCCGTGCATTCCGGCCTCCGCCGGTCACGTCGCCCCGGTTACCATGGTTTCTCAGTCCTCTGCGCGCCACGCCACCCCGGCAGCGCTGGCCGCTCCGGCCTCCGCTCGCCATGCCACAGCTGGAACTCCCTGGCGTTGCCTACGCATCCTCCCGCTGAGCTAGACAAGGCCGCATCTCTCTCTCTCTCACGGCTGGTGCTTTAACGGCCGCCGCTACTCACAGTTCGTCCACAGCTAGTAGCGACGAGGGACATGCACGAAAGCTATTTGTGTTGATGCCTCAAAAACAAACAAAAAACGTAGTGTTTATCTTGAAGATTATTTTCCCTACTCGGTGCTCTCTCTCATAACAGTAGAAGTTCATGCAAATTTGTTGCCAAGAAATTCACGTATATCAACTAGAAAAGTTCATCGTATGGAGAGTTGATGCTTGATGTATGTATACAGGAGTAGTTCTCACCTACCCCCAATTTGCTCTCAACGGAGCTGATGCTTTCACACATGAAGAGTGAATTGTGTGAGAGGAAGGACGAAGACAAGGATTTTTTTTCAAAACTATGACTAAATTTATAGCAAATTTGAAAACTATTGCGCCATATGCAAAAATTTCAGAAATAGCACCCTGTCAGCCTGCGGTGGGCCGAAGGGTGGCCTGTCGGCCAGCAGTCGGCCGAGGGGGGCTGTCGGCCTCCAGTAGGCCGAGCAGTGGCCTGTCGGCCTCCAGAAGGCCAACGAGTGGGCTGTCAGCCTCCAGCCGACCGAGTGGGGCCTGTCGGCCTCTGGTAAGCCGATGGGTGTTGGATAAGGCCAGCAGCTCGTTTCTTCTTCCTCTGGTCACTGCCACTTCCTCTCTCTCTCTCTCATTTCCTCTCTGTACTCTCCACCCCCTCACCGATCTACTCATTCTTCCACCCATTTTCCATTCCAAGCGGCAGAATCAATAGATCATAGCATTCTCCAGCGGCCTACGGACATTTTTTTTGCTATGGGGTAGTTATTGAGGTGGAGCCATGGTGGGGTGGAGGAGGTGTGGCTGGTGAGCAGGTGGTGGGGTGGAGGAGCTGTGGGTGTGGAGGCAGTGGTGGTGAGGAGGAGGTGGTGGTGAGGAGCAGTTCCGGCGGTGTTGTCCGGTGGTGCAAGGAGTCTGCGAGGTGGCCGGTGCCGCTGAGTTGAAGAGAGGAGAAAGAAGAAGGGGACACACGCGTCAAAGGTATAGCATTGTCGTCACAAATATTTTGTAGGTTAAGTGACTTACTATGTTTGACATCATTTTGATAGCCGCTAACCGTATGCTACATTCTCTTTATTTTGTAGATTAAGTTGGGCTGGACTTCTACCCTTGGCACGGCTGGTTGAGGGTACATTGGATGAGTGGGTTGAACATCCGTAATTGGATGAGGCAGGTGAACCAATGCAGTTACGCAAGAGGCAAGTGAAACATTTCTCTTACGACAAGTCACTCATTACCTGCTTAGTAGATAGATGGAGACCAGAGACACATACGTTTCACTTTCCCTGGGGAGAGATGGCGCCTACTTTACAAGATGTGTCTTACTTGCTGGGATTACCTCTGGCCGGTGCTGTCATAGGTCCTTTAGAGGCAGAATCTGGTTGGCTAGCATCGATGCAGGGCCGTTTTTTGGCTGCAGTGCCAACTGCTAAGGTCCTAGACAACGATACTCACGGGCCTCGTTTTAAGTGGTTGACCCAGTTTCAGGTAACCTTCATGGCCAGTTTAAAAACTGATGTTTTCATTGTTGTCCTCATTGCATAGTTCAAACAATCGTTTGGTTTCTATGTAGATTGTCTCCTTAGGATATCCCAATGTTCAGTTGTCAGAGGCACAGATTGACCGATCCCTAGAGGCATATATTTTGTGGTTGTTCGGCAAGACAATGTTCACGGAGAACCACGTGACCACTGTCGATGCACGACTCATCGGTATTGCACGAGAGATAGCTGACGCATGTTGCCCTGGGGACATTCTGCAGAGGAGTTTTGGTTCTGCTGTGTTAGTGGCTACGTACAGAGGCCTGTGCAAAGCTTGCTCGTTGAAAGCTAGAAAATCAGGTATTGTTGGATGTCCACTATTGTTGCAGCTCTGGTCATACGAGAGATTCCCTATTGGTCGACCCTATGTCTACGTTGATAGACCTTTTGGTTTGGAGGACATGGCTGGGACTTACGTGCCTGCTATCGGCGACTTGCCTACTATAGGATCTGTTTGGACACGGAGAGAGGTATTTTCATATTAAGTAACAACATGAATTACTAATGCTTATTTCTTGCCATTCAATAGTATTACTAATGCTTATTTCTTGTCATGCACAGAGACAGTTCGCGCATAGCCAGGTGAGGGGCTGCTACCCCTCCTTCACGGCGCAGTTTGATAGTTTGCACGAGGATCAACTTATCTGGGGGCCATACTCCCATCAGGCTATATTATCCAGGTGTCCAGTTGTGATTTCTGGATTGTGCACTAGAGATCGGCACTATTGGATGACCAAGGCCAAGTTGGTGTTCGACGTGACGGTTGAGGAGATGGCTCTTCATAGGGTGATGAGACAGTTTGGTCTATGCCAAGAGTCTGACATTCCAGTTATTCCACACTTACCAGATCACATGCACAAGTAAGTAATACTATTTTAGTTCTCAGGTCTGTATTCAGAATATCACTAATCATGTAACGCGCATGTCAATCTCAGGTACAGTCGCGCAGGAGGAAACAAGTCCCACGATTCTTGGCTTCGCGACGTTAGCCCTTACGTGGACGAATGGACTACTGCGCCGACAAATATCTGGGATGAGGTTCGGCTCTTTGACTGGGACAAGTTCGGGTTGTATATGCAGAGTTACCGGGATAGCACCAGGATCTACTTGGTTCCATCAGCAGCTCCTGATCAGATCGAAGCCCCTCTCACCAGCGATATGTACCCAACTGCCTCTGTTATGGGAACCAGACACCACGCGGTACGTGCTATGGTTCTCACATGTTAAGTTTTTTCTTAACCTGAACATATACAATTGGTTGACTATTCGTGTTGTCTACCATACAACAATGATCTAATTGGTTAACTCTCCGTGTACAGGGTGACTTGACAAGCGAGGCGCTAGAGGAGGTTTCCGCTTTAATGCACCGCTTTGAGAGGTGAGATAATATCCCACCGCGAGAGAACGTCTCATGGTTGAGGCGTCTTGATGAGAAGCTACGGGGGATTTACGCAGCTATTACATGTAGACGATCTTCGGATGTTGCTATTCCTCGTCCAGCACATCGTCCGCCACGCCACTCTCTGCAGCGTTCAGAACCTCGACCCTCTGTGCAGCGTTCAGAACCACGACCCTCTGTGCAGCGTTCACAACCAGGGAGCTCTTCCTGGCAGCAGACACCTCCTTCACAACCAGGGAGCTCTTTCTTCCAGCAGCCACCTCCTTCAGAACCAGGAGGCTCTTCCTGGCATCATCAGATGGACCTAGGTAACACTACTTTGTACATTCTTTTAAACATTGTAGGTTCGCAAATCAATTTTACATGTTTTCCTTTACCGCAGTCGGCAGCCAGTCGCAGCCGTTCAAGCATTCAGTCCAGTCACCGATGCGTAGTGGTGCTGGTTCGTTCTTAGCCGGCGACGACGACGATGATGACCGAGCTGCAAACACCTATGAGTTCTCGCACACAGTTCTTCACACTCCACCACCACCATTGACGCAGGAGACACAGACAGACGAGGTTATCTATGGTCGTGGTAATCGTCAGCATCATCCACCGGCTGATCACTTATCGCCTTCCGGTCCTTGCCCGAGGAAGACCCAGATTCGTCGTCGTCCCCCCAGTGATATTGCTATCTATGTATGAGTCGTTATCTATATTAGTTTCAGACTATTCGCATGTGTTACTATCGCACTTGCTTCTATCTGATCAGGAGACATATATTGTTTTATGTGTGCGAGAGACATATTACTATTAATCCGCATTGTTATTCGGGTTACATTTCCAAAGAGACTGCAACCAATAATTAAGATACAAGTACATCTCACATAAACGGTAGGGCTGAACTTAAAAAATACAGCTTACATACTACATGAAGGCATCATCGTCATCCTCCGTCGATGCAGCACTCTTGCCCTTCGACAATGCGGTACTCTTGCCCTTCGACGATGCGGCACTCTTGCCCTTTGACGATGCGGTACTCTTGCCCTTCGACGAAGCGGTACTCTTGGCCTTGGTGCTCGGCATGAAGATATCGTCTTCGTCTTCGCTGTCGGCAGTCCATAAATATGTATGCTCTGCTGCAGTCCTTATAAAATTTTCACTCTTCGTCTGCACTACCTTCTTCCACCTTCCATGCAACCTAAGAAGTTCTTTACGTACCTCCTCATAGGTCCTTTCAGGCCACTCAGACCTACGTAATGCGTGAGCCAACTTATTCTATATGGTGTCACTACCGATGAGTTCGTCCCATGGAACTATCCTATTGTCCATCCTGAAATTGGTGGCTAGCCTAAGAAGACATTTGCTCATCTCTGGGTGAAAACTACGATCAAAAGGATAATCGGACATCTCGACTACACTAAAATGGACTGCTTATCCAACTCTGTGTGAAGGGGGTTTTATAGGTAGAGAGGAGAAAATGGCGGGAAAGAACGACTGCGGTATGGAGGGAAAGGTGGCGGGAACATATGGCGGGAAGGGGTTGGCGGGAAACGGGTGGCGGGAAGGGGTTGGTGGGAAACGGGTTGCGGGAACATATATCGACACAGAGTTGGTTGGAAAATATTGAGGGAAAGGAGGGGGAATGGTTGTGCAGCAATTATAATGAATTTATTTGTCAAAGCATGGAGGGAAATAGTTGCGCGGAAATAATGGCGGGAAAGGGTTGACGAGAAAGGATGGCGGGAAAGGTAGGCCGAGAAAATATGACGGGAAAGGGATGCCGGGAACATATGGAGGGAAAGAGTTGGTGCGAAAGCATGGAGAAAAATAGTTGCGCGGAAGCATAAATAATATTTTTACAATATTTATAAGATGGGCAATCATTGTACATCATTATTAAGTCAAATTTCACAAAAAAAAAACATTTCGGGAACCCACTCGGCCGTTTGGAGGCCGACAGCCACTAGTCGGCTTCGTGGAGGCCGACAGGCCACTGGTCGGCCTACTGGAGGCCAACAGACCCCCCTCGGCCCACAGCAGGCCGACAGGCCCCCCATCGGCCCACCCCAGGGCGACAAGGTGTTATTTCTGATATTTTTGCATTCTGCCCAGCAGTTTTCAAAAAGGCTATAAATTTAGTCATAGTTTTGAAAAAAAATCTGTAGACAAGTGTGGTGGAGAAGAAGACGAAATGCATATGTGTATGCTCCTGCTCAAAACATAGAAATAGCTAGCTCTGTATTTATGCTTAAATAACCACTGAAAACCCACCCTAATCGAGGGATGCATGTACATCAGTTCAGTACCATAAGCTTTTTTTTAAAATCAATGAACTTTTTTCAGATTTGTGAACTTTTTTTTTTTGAGACAAAGTGGGGTACGTACGTGAAATCCAAGCTCGTGAGTTCGAGACCTATTTTTTGCGAGCTTTGCGTTCGCTGCTCGTTTCGTGGGTCGGCCCAACAGAGCGCAGTAGCGACCCGTGGCTTCATGCTTTAACTTTCTTAACTGATTGAGGGCCGGCCTAGCTGGTGGGCCGAAGATGACGACGGCCCAGTCTGGGAACGAACTAACCGCAGCGCCTGCTAGCTGTTCCGATGTTTAGACCACACTGCTTGGCTAAGATACTACGCGGCTTAAATAGCCCGGCACTGAGTTCTCCATCGCCGAGGACGCAAAGCTCATTCATTAGCTCTGCTGAGGCAAAGAGCTTTCGCTACGTACTTCAGGCCGGGCCTGTCCTGTCAGCCTCTTACCCTAGGTCACCCTCGCTGTGTGTTGGGGGTTAGAAGTACGATGCGATGTCAGTCTTTTTACCTTTTTCTTTTTTGTACTCACATTTTTCCTTTTCAACGGCTGTGTGTTGGGGGTTAGAAGTACGATGCGATGTCAGTCTTTTTACCTTTTCGTTTTCAACGGCTGTGTGTTGGGGGTTAGAAGTACGATGCGATGTCAGTCTTTTTACCTTTTTCTTTTTTGTACTCATATTTTTCCTTTTCAACGGCTCATAGGAATGATATGTTGCCTTTTCTTTCATCCCTTACTATTTTTCTCCAATATTTTTTATTTTAGTGCTCTATTTTTTTTGGCTTTCGATGGCTCAGAGGAAGGCGATGTCATCTAACACTCCACTAATATTTTGCCTTTTCTTTTATCTTTTTAATTTTTCTCATATTTCGCAATTTTATTGCTCTATTTTTCCTCGCTTTTGGTGGCTCAATGGAAGACGATGTCCTCTAACTGTCCTCTAATATTTTTTGGCTTTCTTTATTAGTCTTTTTTTCATATTTTGTTCTAATATTTCGCAATTTTAGTGCACTATTTTTCCGCTTTCGGTGGCTCAATGGAAGCTCTTTCCTCTAATATTTTGTCTTTTTTTATTAGTCTTTTTTTTTTTTTTTTTTTCATAATTTTGTTCTATATTATTGCTATGGTAGTACTTTTTTTTTGCTATGAGCGGCTCAGAGGAAGTCGATGTCCTCTATCTATCCTATAATTTTTGCCTTTCATTTATTAAAAAGAGGAAAACAAGGGAAAACAAAGCAGGTAAAACGAGATGATGCATAGTAGGGGGAGTAGAGGGATAAAGGAGGGGAGAGGGGTAGAGATATAGGACGAAGATAGGATTTTGACAGGTGGGTGGGTTGTGGTGTGTAGTAAGGAAAGTGGCTAGATACTTTGTAGGGGAAAAGTGGCGGAGGGAGGTGGAAAGTAAAGTGAGAGAGTGGGAACGTAAAATGAGATGGCCGAAAATAGAAGATAGATAGGGGCGTGGGGGGAAAGATAAAAGAGACAAGATGGAACATAGAGGGTATATGGAGGAGGAAAGGAGAAAAATGGCAACAGGAGGCCTTTTTTTTTCTCTTTTGTTCTCTACGGAAATCATATTTGGCGCAGTGCCAAATATGTGACACCCCCTCGAACGTTCCTTGATGTCGCCCAGCCGCTTTGCCCGGATTTTAGTGCACTTTCCCTGACACGTCACGTTGGACGACAGTTCACTTGGGAGGGATAAGACTAGAAAGGATTCCTGGATATCCTTCCCACGTGGAACCCGGTGCCCATTCCTCTTCCCCACATGCACACTAAGTAGCGAAAAAGTGGGATTCATGGCGTGTAGGACTGCCCCGCTTCCTTCGCCCGACGACCTGTGGGGGAAAGACGACCGGGAATGCTTAATTAGATAGACACCCCTACTATAGAGATAAGCACTGGTGCTTAAGAAAAACTCATTTTATTTTTACCAACCACCTTTCATTGTACAAGGCCGCAGGGTTAACAAGCTACAGCTTGTCCGGACTGAAGCAAGCAGCAGTTACAACAGGACTAGAACTTCTTCTCATGCACTTCCTTGCTAGTTTGAGCTGGAAGTGCAATAATCAAATTCCAGCCTTGCAAACATGGTCTGAGGCACAAGTTCTATAGATTAGCATTGCATTCATTTTTCAAACATGGTCTGGTTTTTCTAGTTTTATGAAGCTTCTAGAAGATTCCTATTTGGTTTTTGTTTTCTTTACTGGTATTACAAGCTTTTATCTCTTATTATTTTTATAAAATATATCATGGAATTTCCAAAAATGTTCACATTTCTAAAAAAATAAAGTTCACAAATTCCAATAACTTTTTAGAACTTTAAGAAATCTTCACAAAGTTTTAATAGTATTCACACTTTTTTATTAACATGTTTCAAATTTTGAATTTTTTAAAAATAAAAGAGCATTTTCAGAAAAATCGAGATAATTTAGAAATCATTAAATTTTTGGAATTGGAAAGTTTTTTAATATTTGAGAAAAAAAATCAATTTCTAGAACTTTTTTCCATTCTAGAATTATTTTTAAATTTCTACACATTTATTTTCATGTTTTTTTTAAATCAAGTATTTTTAGTTTAAAGTTTTTAACATTTCTACTGTAGCTAGTTTTCCTGGGAAGAAGAAGGAAATGCTCCTTTACCCGATAGCTAAGGTAGGTCGGCCCACTAGCTGCCCATATGTGTGATTGATCGTAACGAGCGGGTACCACATGATCCAGTCATGCGCCGTTGGCCCGCGTAATGTTGTTTTTCTTTGAGTTCTCAAAGAGTTCGGTTTTAAGCAATATTTCCGTCAATTTCTTTGTAGATTTTTTGTTTTCAGAAGAAAATATATTTAAAAAAAGTGACACTTTGAAATCTTTTTTTGCGACAGGAACACTATTTTAGTTACACGTGTATTTTTTAATATTACATGATAATTGTAGAAACATAGATGAACTTTATATAAAAATGCTTGAACAAAAAAAATGGTCATAGTGTAAATGTCCGCCATGTTTAAAAATGTGATCACCATATAATTATAAAAAAATACTTGCCATGTCTTTACCTTTAAAATATTCATATATACACAAGAAAAAAATATTATAAAAATGAAAAAGGTATAAAATGAAAAATAAAATAAGTAAGAGACATATGAATAGTTTCTTTTGACAACCTAGAATATTTTAGAAACTTCAGTTGACAACGTGTTTAAAAAGTTTTTTTCCTGTGGCACGTAAACACTTCGTTTCTAGAGAATGTCATGATGGTTAGCTTTATTAATTAAAACACATTTACATGGTCAGTTCACAAGGGGAGGATAGGGGTAGGAGGATCATGAAGCCAAATACAACTGTTAACACAACACTCTCAAGCGGACCAAGAAGCTGTTCAGCAAGGGCAAGGCTCTGCATAAGATCTCCGGCGCCATCCAAGACGCTCAGGAGCTTGCCAAGGAGCTGGCTGAGCTCCGTCAGAGGTACGCTCTTGAGGCACCAACGGGTGGTGCGGGGAATGCCATTGATCCTCGCCTCAAGGCTGTGTACAGAGATGTCACGGAGCTTGTAGGCATTGAGGGCATACGGGATGAGTTGATTTCGAAGCTCCTTGATGGGGATGAGATGTCTAAGCAGCAACTCAAGACACTGTCTATTGTTGGATTTGGTGGATTGGGCAAGACAACGCTAGCCCGAGCGATGTACGACAAGATCAGAGCGCAGTTCAGTTGTGGAATGTTTGTTTCGGTGTCTCGGAATCCTAACATAACAAAGATTTTCAAGAAGATGTTGTATGGACTCGACAAAATTAAGTTTGCGAACATCAATGAAGCTGTCAGGGACAACCAACAGCTTATCGAGGAGCTGAGAATATTTCTTCAGGATAAGAGGCATGAATTCATTCACATAAATTCCAAGGCTATAGCACCACCCCATCTTTGCTTAGATATATATACCTCTGTGTCAACAAAATTTGGACAAGTACAAACTTGGTTATGTACGTCTTCATTGATATGTGAACTAACACACTAAACAATCACAAAGGTACTTAATAGTGATAGATGACATATGGGGGGAAGATGCATGGGAAATTATTAAGTGTGCTTTCTCGAAGAGCGATCTTGGCAGCCGAGTAATAACAACAACCCGCATAAACAGTGTCTCTGAAGCATGTTGCCCATTTAGCAATGATATTATTCATGAGATGAAATCTCTTGATAATGATGAATCCAAAAGGCTTTTCTATAAAAGAATATTCCCTCAAGGAAGTGAATGCCCCGTTGAATTGGAGGAAGTATCTAGAGAATTTTTGAAGAAATGTGGTGGAGTACCACTAGCCATTATTACTATAGCTAGTCTTTTAGCCAGTAATGATCAACACATGAAGCCAAAGTATCAATAGGACAACGTACTCAGTTCTATTGGCCGTGGACTTGCGGAAGGCCGTACCACGAAGGATATGCAAAGATACTATCATTTAGTTATTATGACCTACCTTCCCATCTCAAGACTTGTTTCTTATATCTCAGTATATTCCCAGAAGATCACCGGATAGATAAAACATGGTTGATATGGAGGTGGATAGCTGAAGGCTTTATCCAAGGTGGACAACAAGAAATTAGCCTATTTGAGGTTGGAGAGACATATTACACCGAGCTGATAAACAGAAACTTGATTCAGCCAATATATGCTGATGTTGAATTTTGTTCTGAAGGTTGTCGAGTACATGATATGGTACTTGATCTCATATGTTCTCTATCGAGTGATGAAAACTTCGTTACTATATGGGATGGCTCTAGGCAAACCAAGAACAATTCAGAAAGCATGCTTCGTAGGCTATCCTTTCAAAATAGCATGTCAGAGCTCACCACTCATCAGGTTGATGCCACAAGTATGTCAAAATTGAGGTCTATTACACTGTTTAGAACTGATGATAATCTGATCCGGTCTCTTTCAAGCCTCCAACTGCTGCGTGTGTTGGACTTATCTGGTTGTGATCTCCAGAAAAGTAGCTACCAAATTGATCTTAGGTGTGTTGAGAAATTATTACACCTTAGATACCTAGGGCTACTAGATACATTGGTTGAAGTTCTCCCCACTGAAATAGGAAAACTTAAATTTCTGCAAACGCTGGACTTCAGAACGGGTAAATCTTTGGAGGTGCCATCAAGTGTTGTTTGATTAGGACATTTGATGCGCCTATATGTAAATGAGGGCATGAGATTACCGGTTGGGATAGAGAACTTGATGTCCTTAGAAGAGTTGAGTGTTGTGATGGTGGATGGTACTAGTAGAAAACAGGGCTTTGGTCCAGGCCAGAAAAGGGCATTAATCCCGGTTTACTCACGAACCGGGACCAAAGGGGGCATCAGTCCCGGTTTGTTGTAACATCCCCAGATCTTCACCCTGTTGTTAAGCTAATCAAACTTCCATGTCATCATGATCACTCAGTCAACCAGCCACTTGTCCAAAATCAAACCCAAATTCAAATTTGAAAGGCAAGTCAAATAATTATTTCTTCAAATAGCAAATAAAAAATGTTCATAATATTGCAAATAATCCAGAAGCAATTATAAAAGCATAATCCACATTAATTGAATTAGTTAAGTCACTCTAACAACCTAAAACAGTAGTAAACAGCCACCTTTTAATGCATTTTATTTAATCCAAATTACAACTGAAATCATATTTTACCCAAACCAATTTCTGGTGTTAGCTAATAATACTCTGCAATTATTGGGCTAAGTCTCATATTTTGTAAAAGTCAACAAGTGGCCAAACATTTGTCAGAGTAGAAAGATTAAAAGAAACAGAAAATATTAAAGAAAGAAATAGGAGAAGTCCCTGTATACTAGGCCCATATGGCAATAGGACCAGTGGCAGCATAACCGGCCCAACACACCAAGCCACCGTCATCGTCTTCGTCGCGCTGTCGGCGCGCCCGCGCCCGCGCGCGCCCTCGCCGGCTGGATCCTTGACACGGCGATGCTACAGCAAAGCTGAGGGGATAAGAACAAAGCCGACGATGCCGTGGATCGAACCCTAGCCATTCGCCCTTCTCCTCGCTCTCCCTCGCCCTCTCCCTCTCGCGCCCGAGACGCCGTCGCCGCCACCGCTCGATCCCGCGGCCACCGTTGTTCCCATGCCGTGCCGCCGTGTCCGAGCGCTCCGCCGTCGACTTCACCATCGCTTGGTCCTCTCCATGGGAGCCGGGAGCCCTACAGTGCCGGGATCCCACCGCCATCTCCGCCGACCGTCGCCGTTCCCCTCCAACTCCGGCGGCCTCGCTGCAGCTACTAAGCCTCCGCTGGGCCCTCGTGCACCCTCTAGGTGAGCTCCTCGACCTTCCCCTGCATTGGCACCGCCCCTCTCGCCCTCTAGGCGCCGCTGCCAGTGGAGCCCGAAGCTCCCGCTGCTCGATCCATCGTCGCCGTCGGTAACCTTACTGTCATGGCCACCTGAGCACATGGACGTGCTCAGGGCACCTCCATGGTGCGGCCGGTGCCCTTAGTTTGGCCGCTATCGCCGTGCCTCGCCGTTTCCATAACACGCCTGACAACCGCCGCCACCGTCGTCGTCGCAGAGCTCGTCTCCGGCCACCCCCGCACCTGTGGCTACAATAGATCGACGCAGGATGAACTGCACATTCGAATGCGACTAAAATCATGCAAAAGGGTGCAGTATAGACAAAATCCGAGCTCGACGGAGTTTTCGGACGCGTTCGGCGCTCGCCAGAGCTCATTCCAGCGCCGGCGACCGACGTGTCACGTGTGGGGCCCGCTCGCAGTCGCTGCCAGTGGGTCCCAGGTCGCGGTTAACCGCGTTGACCACGGTCAACGCAGCTGACGTGGCAAGCACCGCCACTGACAAGTGGGCCCGCATAGTTAATTACCGTTAATAGTTAATTAGGGTAAATCTATTAATTAACTAACCCACTGACAGGCTGGGCCCACTGACTAATTAACTCGGATTAGATAAAATAAATTATGTTAATTAACCATAGAGGCTGACAGGTGGGACCCACCTGCCAGTTTGACCAGTCAACAGCTCTGTTGACTGCTGACCTCACACTGACATCACTGCTGACGCAATAATCCTTTTCTGTTAAATTAAATATTTCAGAAAATGTTTCAAACTTTGAAAATTAATAGAAATTAAACCATAGCTCCGATGAAAATGATTTATATATGAAAAATGATCAGAAAAACGAGACGAATCCGAATATGCCACTCACATACCTGTCCCCCGCCCCTCTAACATGATGAACATGGAACTTTCCTCTCCGGTTCATCTAACCGATAGTTACCCGGAGCTGGTAAAACACCTCCAGATGTTTTCCCTCTCCGACTAACATGCGTAACACTGCGTTAGATAACCCCTAGCATAGCCATTTGCATTGTCGTGCTCTGTGATTGCATTGTGGCTGTGTATTTATCCATTTCTTCCCCCTCTTCTCCCCGATAGACTGCGAGAGCACTGATGATCCGGTGGACGACTACCTCACCGTAGAAGTTCCACTTTTGTCTGCAAAGCTTCTAGGCAAGCACCCCCTTTTTGAGCATACCGATATCGCCTATTCTACTCTCTCTTATGCTTGCATTAGAAGTTGCTACTGTTACTGTTATCCTATTTCTGCTGCATAGCCTATTTATTGTAACCTGCTGTTGCTAACTACCTGCTTATCCTAAACTGCTTAGTATAGGCTGGTTAGAGCCCCATTAGAGACCCCACTTATCCCAACTGCCCCGCTGGATTATCAGAAGACCCGATCAACGCGATCGAAGACCAGGCCCCGGCACCGCACATCACATCCCCCTTAGTTGCTCGACACTACTGGGTTACTATCGAGTGCCGAGGGTGATACCTCATCAGCACTTCTGATGTTAACCTTGTAGGTTAGTTCATCGGTTATGGTCATCGAGGGTGATTCCTCCTTCTCCACCCCGATAACGACAATGTCAAGCAACTCCTTAAGAGTGGACCTCGAGGGTGATTCCTCCTTCGTTCACCTTGACGATAACATCAGGTGGAATTCCATCGGGGGTGATTCCTCAGGGTTCCCCTTGGTGTTAGACACACGGTTACTATGGTTACTATGACTTTAAACTGAACCAAGTTACTAAAGACGGGTCGGCCCTGAGGGGTACCCGCGCGAGCTTAATTGCGAGTGATGTGGAGTCGGGTTGACCTGGAAGGTGCCCGCGAGATATCTACGAGGCGTGGCCGGGCATTCTTAGCCCTTGCTGCAAGTCCTCGAGACGGGACGACGGGGTCACATCGATCGTGAGTCTCTACTCGTTACCGCGCGCTCCTAATTCACTAACGGTTTGGATATTTGATCCGAGGGGCCTCTGGCCTGATAGCACTAACCATCACGTGGGCATAGTATGGGTGTTCTGCGTTGTATACATCAGCCGAAGCTTAATTGACATCATGCGACTGAGCGGCGCGCGCCGAATTGGACTGGTTAAGCCCGCGCTTGTATTAAGGGGGTTAGGTCTGCTTTCGGCCGCGTTCGCAACATGCAGGAGTTCTCGAGGCGATGGCCCAAGACCCCTGGGGGCATAGGTTTAGTCCGGCGTGCTGACCTCTCTATTAAGCCTAGGTCGGGTTGCGGCGTATCGTTTGGCCGAGGCCGGGCATGACCCAGAAAAGTGTGTCCGGCCGGCGTTAATCGAGCGTGGTGGGTAAGTTGGTGCACCCCTGCAGGGAAGAAACAATCTATCGATAACCTGTCCTACGGTAACGGACACTCGGAGTTGTATCCCAATCGATACAACTAGAACCTGACACTTGAGATGATAACTGGATATTATGGCTCTGGGATTGCTTTCTCGCAGGGAGTCGAGGAAGGATCTCTGGGCGAGGTTGATGACACTACTACTACCTTACTTTATGCTAATCTGCACTCTTCTAATGTTGCAAGACCGCTGAAGATGTTGAAGATGCTAGTCTTCGATAGGACTAGGCTCTCCCCTCTATTCTGGCATTTCTGAAGCCCAGTCCACATATACAGCCTCCCTTTGATACTGTTGCATATGTAGTGTAGACACTTGCTTGCTGAGTACTTCGGATGAGTACTCACGGTTGCTTTGCTTTCTTTTTCTCCCCATATCCGTTTGTCGCAACCAGATGACGGAGCCCCGGAGACAGCTGCCCCCGCCGACGGCTACTACTACTACCCTCCCGGCGAGTACTACTACGAGGAGCCGTCCGACGACCAGGAGTAGGTTCGGAGGGTCCCAGGCAGGAGGCCTGCGCCTTTCGATCGTAGTTTTTGTTTTACCCCGCCTTCTTAAAGGCTTATTCAGTGTTTTCTTTTATATCTGTACTCAGATATCTGATGCTTCCACTGACGCTTGTATGCGAGCTTATGTATTCGAGACCTCGAGGCCCCTGGCTTGTAATATAAAGCTTGTATGACTTTATTTATGTTTAGAGTTGTGTTGTGATATCTTCAAGTGAGTCCTTAGGCTTGATCGTGTGCATTTGCGTGTATGGTTAGTGCACGATTAAGCCGGGGGCGTCACAGGTTGGTATCAGAGCCGACTACCTGTAGGAATCTCCCTTTCAAACTCCTTGGCCGAAGTTGAGTCTAGTAACAAAAAAAAATGTTTTACTAACTTGGCTGTGTGGCTTACGGGCCCATGTCGCCAAATGGGTGGTATTAAGATCTTTTATTCCTCGTCTTTACTCTGGAACTCTGATCTCTCTTCTATTCGGGTTAAATGAATTTACTAACTACATTAGGTTCTCATAACCACGTCACGTCATCCTGGAGAGCCCCTGCACCACAGATAATCGTCTGCTCCATCAGAAGACTCCGAAGATACTCCTCGAAGTTCCCGAGACACTGTGCCCACTGCTTTGCAGTTCCTGACCACCGATAAACTCCGATGGATAACTACTTACACTCGGCGTTCATATATTCATTTCAGTTACTCCCGGGTTCCATCCGACATATCGAAATACTATCCGACATTTCGAGAATTCTCTAAACCTACTGCCTTGAAGTTCCTTTCCGCCTAAGCACACCTACGAGTAAATCTTCATACTTACCGGGGATTCGTTCATCCCCAGTTGTTAATGTGTTTCTCAAAATACTTTGTAATGCTATCCTTTCTTTCGAGAATCCTCTGCAGCCTATTGCTCTTGAAATTCTTGCCTGCTTGCCTTATGGTTAATTCCCTATGTCTAGTACTCTCCGTTAACCTCTCTTGTCATTACCATTTTGAGCCCCTGATTCAATCTGCTATGAATACTCGCAATCATCACTTGTTTCTTACTAATTCATCCTTCCGACTCAGACATCATTATTTATATGAGCTGGATCTCGGTAAATCAATCCTTGATTGATTGACCATCTAATTCTATTCAACATACCCATCTTTTTATCAGAGCCTCTGCCTCTGATTCCCCGAATTTTGGAATCGTAAACCCTTCACATTTAAGCTTCGGCTTATCCAGATGTTTCCATAGACTGATTCCTTTGCATCCCTTCTTCTTCTGGTTGAGTACCGATACTCACATCAGATCCTTTGCGGACCACCTGATCTTTTGGTGGATTGCTATCCGGCAGCTCCTACGTATTTTAAATCATTGACGACTTTCCCCTGATACGCAATGCCTCTGGCGAATTGTATCATATACTCCGTATCGCCAGCCCTTTGCTTTCGAGCGTGTATCCGTCGCTCCTGTTAGTGTGTTTTATAGCTTCGTAAAATGTCCCGATGGGTTGTATCTAAGCTTCTGTCATCTGCGAGAACCCAGAAACTTCTACGGGTCACTCACTACTGGTGTTACGCCAGATAAATTTTCAACATTTCAACTTCATTAAAAGCGAGAAGTGAATGAAAGGTTATGCATTGAAGAAGTGGGAGTCGACCTTGAACCTTTGTGTTCATGCCCATGGACCCGATATAGAACTTAGCATGGAAGCTGCTCGTAAAAAAAATCCCTTGTCATAAATTCATCTTGTATTTTGCTTTGATCCTTTGCAATCGTAGCTCCGACCATGATTATTCTTCTTTGATCCCATTTCGTGGACAAGATAAAGCACTTGTCTTCTGCGAATCGATATACCTGTCCAACCTCTATACTGAACTACCTCGAGCTTTACCCTCTACTATCTAGATGATATCATCCTATTGTACTACGTTCTATGAATTTTCCGATGGGGTGATACTTTCCCTGTCATAGTCACTCCATGGGTTATGGGTTGTCTTCAACCGAGACCACCGAACAATGAAACGATTCCGCTCGGTGATTCAGCACTCCTAGTACTTTGTTGCTGGGGAGTTGGATACTCCATCACACCATCCCTAGCCTGATCGGCTACATATTTATCATGCTAATCCTAACCGTGCTACCTGGTCCTTATTCCCGGAGCACAACATTTCGACGATGAGCAAAGCTTACGTCGATCTTCCTCATCTTATCATTCCACCTTGAACAACAAGCTAGATTTCGAGCTTGTGTCATATCCGTGGTTTCGTTGACCTTGAACTTCACTTCATCTGCTTTGACCATCTTACTGATCGATCTCATCTCCTTGAAACCCCTCGACAAAATTTGTCATGATCACCGTCGACACTTTGGCTTCTTCAGAGATGTCCATCGAAATCATGATTTTTCCCTCGTCCCTTTATCTAAATGCTTTTGAACTTGCTGTCCTATCATGTATATCCTGCTCTGTTTTTTCCCTGGGAAGGATATACTCCCAATTTTTGTGTGTAAACACATTTTCCTTCCCATTGGTTAATTTGAATAATCAATTAATCATTTTTCCTTTCCATTGGTTTGCTTAAACTTTCTTATGATCTGGATGATATAAGCAGAAATAATTCCCTGCTTATGAAAACACCTCAAGGTACAATTCGGTCAGTACGACCCTGTTACTAATGTTGATGACATTCCGGTAACCACCGATGGACGAGAAGTTTGCCTATTGGTCCGCCTCGTTCAACGAGCAGGAAAATGGTTCTCTTCGTCCCTCACCCTTGGTACCGCCGATGTTACCGACATACCATGATGTCGTGACCATTAAGATGTCACCGTTCTCCCTACTTTTGATCGACACCCCCCCACAGTTCCACAGGATCGGAACCTGACTCTCCTGTATATCCCTGATTCCGGAATATTCTTTGCACTTGACTTTGTGTTTTATCACGAGCCACCCTCCGAGAGATGAGCAATTCCCGATGCTATGAACCCCTTTTCCCACTCTGTTCAGGTATCGATCGTTTGTCTATTCGCTTGAAACTTCCTAATGTACCTTCATACTTTGCTATCGATGTTTCCTTAAGGTTCAACTCGAAAGATACTTCTGCCACATTCCCTGAATTGTCTACCAGATAATCGACCCTATAAAGGTCAGTTCCCTCGAAGTTACTCCTCACTTCCCCACTTAAATCTAGGGACGAGATTTCTTGTAGTGGAGGAGATTTGTAACATCCCCAGATCTTCACCCTGTTGTTAAGCTCATCAAACTTCCATGTCATATCATGATCACTCAGTCAACCTACCACTTGTCCAAAATCAAACCCAAATTCAAATTTGAAAGGCAAGTCAAATAATTATTTCCTCAAATAGCAAATCAAAAATGTTCATAATATTGCAAATAGTCCAGAAGCTATAAAAACATAATCCACATTAATTGAATTAGTTAAGTCACTCTAACAACCTAAAACAGTAGTAAACAGCCACCTTTTAATGCATTTTATTTAATCCAAATTACAACTGAAATCATATTTTACCCAAACCAATTTCTAGTGTTAGCTAATAATACTCTGCAATTATTGGGCTAAGTCTCATATTTTGTAAAAGTCAACAAGTGGCCAAACATTTGTCAGAGTAGAAAGATTAAAAGAAACATAAAAGATTAAAGAAAGAAATAGGAGAAGTCCCTGTATACTAGGCCCATATGGCAATAGGAGCAGTGGCAGCATAACTGGCCCAGCCCACCAAGCCACCATCACCGTCTTTGTCGCGCTGTCAGCACGCCCGCGCCCGCGCGCGCGTGCTCTCCGGCTGGATCCTCGACACGGCGATGCTACAGCAAAGCTGACGGGATAAGAACGAAGCCGAGGACGCAGTGGGTCTAACCCTAGCCATTTGCCCTTCTCCTCGCTCTCCCTCTCGCGCCCGAGACGCCGTCGCCGCCACCGCTCGATCCCGCGGCCACCGTTGTTCCCATGCCGTGCCGCCGTGTCCGAGCGCTCCTCCGTCGACTTCTCCATCGCCTGGTGCTCTCCATGGGAGCCGGGAGGGCCTGCAGTGCCGGGATCCCTCCGCCATCTCCGCTGACCATCGCCGTTCCCCTCCAACTCCGGCGGCCTCGCTGGAGCTACTAAGCCTCCGCCGGGCCCTCGTGCGCCCTCTAGGTGAGCTCCTCGACCTTCCCCAGCACTGGCGCCGCCCCTCTTGCCCTCTAGCCGCCGCTGCCAGTGGAGCCCGAAGCTCCCGCCACTCGATCCATCGCCGCCATCGCTAACCTTAGTGTCATGGCCACCTGAGCAAATGGACGTGCTCAGGGCACCTCCACGGTGCGGCCGGTGCCCTTAGTTTGGCCGCTATCGCCGTGCCTCGCCGTTTCCATAACACGCCCGACAACCGCCGCCACCGTCGTCGTCGCAGAGCTCGTCTCCGGTTACCCCCGCACCTGTGGCTACACTAGATCGACGCGGGACGAACTGCATGTTGGAACGCGACTAAAATCATGCGAAACGGTGCAGTATAGACAAAATCTGAGCTCGACGGAGTTTTCGGACGCGTCCGACGCTCGCCGGAGCTCATTCCGGCGCCGGCGACCGACGTGTCATGTGTGGGGCCCGCTCGCAGTCGCTGCCAGCGGTCCCAGGTCGCGGTTGACCGTGTTGACCACGGTCAACGCAGCTGACGTGGCAAGCACCGCCACTGACAAGTGGGCCCGCGTAGTTAATTACCATTAATAGTTAATTAGGTTAAATCTGTTAATTAACTAACCCACTGACAGGCTGGGCCCACTGACTAATTAACTCGGATTAGATAAAATAAATTCTGTTAATTAACCACAGAGGCTGATAGGTGGGACCCACCTGCCAGTTTGACCAGTCAGCAGCTCTGTTGACTGCTGACCTCATGTTGACATCACTGTTGATGCAATAATCCTTTTCTGTTAAATTAAATATTTCAGAAAATGTTTTAAACTTTGAACATTAATAGAAATTAAACTGTAGCTCCGATGAAAATGATTTATATATGAAAAACGATCAGAAAAATGAGATGAATCCGAATATGCCACTCACATACCTGTCAGCCCCCTCTAACATGATGAACATGTAACTTTCCTCTCCGGTTCATCTAACGGATAGATACCCGGAGCTGGTAAAACACCTCCAGATGTTTTCCCTCTCCGACTAACATGCGTAACACTGCGTTAGATAACCCCTAGCATAGCCATTTGCGTTGTCGTGCTCTGTGATTGCATTGTGGCTGTGTATTTATCCGTTCCTTCCCCCTCTTCTCCTCGATAGACTGTGAGAGCGCTGATGATCCGGTGGACGACTACCTCACCGTAGAAGATCCACTTTTGTCTGCAAAGCTTCCAAGCAAGCACCCCCTTTTTGAGCATACCGATATCGCCTATTCTTCTCTCTCTTATGCTTGCATTAGAAGTTGCTCCTGTTACTGTTATCCTATTTCTGCTGCATAGCCTGTTTATTGTAACCTGCTGTTGCTACCTACCTGCTTATCCTAAACTGCTTAGTATAGGCTGGTTAGAGCCCCATCAGAGACCCCACTTATCCCGACTGCCCCGCTGGATTATCAGAAGACCCGATCAACGCGATCGAAGACCAGGCCCCGGCACCGCACATCACTTCCCCCTTAGTTGCTCGACACTACTGGGTTACTATCGAGTGCCGAGGGTGATATCTCATCAGCACTTCTGATGTTAACCTTGTAGGTTAGTTCCTCGGTTATGGTCATCGAGGGTTATTCCTCCTTCTCCACCCCGATAACAACACTGTTGAGCAACTCCTCAAGAGTGGACCTCGAGGGTGATTCCTCCTTCGTTCACCTTGACGATAACATCAGGTGGAATTCCATCGGAGGTGATTCCTCAGGGTTCCCCTTGGTGTTAGACACACGGTTACTATGGTTACTATGACTTTAAACTGAACCATGTTACTAAAGACGGGTCGGCCCTGAGGGGTACCCACGCGAGCTTAATTGCTAGTGATGTGGAGTCGGGTTGACCTGGAAGGTGCCCGTGAGATATCTACGAGGCGTGGCCGGGCATTCTTAGCCCTTGCCGCAAGTCCTTGAGACGGGGCGACGGGGTCACATCGATCGTGAGTCTCTGCTCATTACCGCGCGCTCCTAATTCACTAACGGTTTAGATATTTGATCCGAGGGGCCTCTGGCCTGATAGCACTAACCATCACGTGGGCATAGTATGGGCGTTCTGCGTCGTATACATCAGCCGAAGCTTAATTGACGTCATGCGACTGAGCGGCGCGCGCCAAATTGGACTGGTTAAGCCCGCGCTTGTATTAAGGGGGTTAGGTCTGCTTTCGGCCGCGTTCGCAACGTGCAGGAGTTCCCGGGGCGATGGCCCAAGACCCCTGGGGGCATAGGTTTAGTCCGGCATGCTGACCTCTCTATTAAGCCTAGGTCGGGTTGCAGCGTATCGTTTGGCCGAGGCCGGGCATGACCCAGAAAAGTGTGTCCGGCCGGAATTAATCGAGCGTGTTGGGTAAATTGGTTCACCCCTGCAGGGAAGAAACAATCTATTGATAGCCTGTCCTACGGTAACGGACACTCGGAGTTGTATCCCGATCGATACAACTAGAACTTGACACTTGAGATGATAACTGGATAGTATGGCTCTAGGATTGCTTTCTCGCTGGGAGTCTAGGAAGGATCTCTGGGCGAGGTTGATGACACAACTACTACCTTACATTATGCTAATCTGCACTCTTCTAATGCTGCAAGACCGCTGAAGATGTTGAAGATGCTAGTCTTCGATAGGACTAGGCTCTCCCCTCTATTCTGGCATTTCTGCTGCCGAGTCCACATATACAGCCTCCCTTTGATAATGTTGCATATGTAGTGTAGACCCTTGCTTGCTGAGTACTTCGGATGAGTACTCACGGTTGCTTTGCTTTCTTTTTCTCCCGATATCCGTTTGTCGCAACCAGATGACGGAGCCCCGGAGACAGCTGCCCCCGGCGACGGCTACTACTAATACCCTCCCGGCGAGTACTACTACGAGGAGCCGTCCGACGACCAGGAGTAGGTTCGGAGGGTCCCTGGCAGGAGGCCTGCGCCTTTCGATCGTAGTTTTTGTTTTGCCCTGCCTTCTTAAAGGCTTATTCAGTGTTTTCTTTTATATCTGTACTCAGATATCTGATGCTTTCACTGATGCTTGTATGCGAGCTTATGTATTCGAGCCCTCGAGGCCCCTGGCTTGTAATATAAAGCTTGTATGACTTTATTTATGTTTAGAGTTGTGTTGTGATAACTTCAAGTTAGTCCTTAGGCTTGATCGTGTGCATTTGCGTGTATGGTTAGTGCACGATTAAGCCGGGGGCGTCACATTCGTGAGGCCAGGGCGCCGGCCGGGCCTCGTGGGCCATTGATCCCGGTTCGTCTGACCCCTTTGGTCCTCGTTCTAGACACGAACCGGGACCAATGGGCCTCGCTCCTGGCCCACAACCTTTAGTCCCGGATGGTGGCTGGAACCGGGACCAAATGTGGTCCTTTAGTCCCGGTTTTAGCCACCAACCGGGACTAAAGAGTGGCCTATATATACCCCCGTCCCTGCCCGTGAGCAGAGTCACTGCTCTGTTTTTTGACTGGCCGTGGGAGAGCTTTGTGGTGCTCTAGCTCACCTCCTATGCACATGAGGTGTTCGATGAAATGCCCGAGCCACACTTAAGCTTTCTCCTCTCGAAGCTCCTTGTCCAAACTCCATTTTCCTCAAGATTTGTCTACATTTGGCGGTCCGTCCTGTCCCGTCCCCGTCCTCACCGCCGTCGATCGCCCGCGCCGATCTCGTCGCCGGCACCACCGTGGTGAGCCTCTTGTTCTTATCTTCTTTCTAAAAGAAAAAAAAATTCTTACTTGTATGATTTAGATAGATACTTGTATAATTTTCTTACTTTTATTATTGTTTGTTATTATATAGTGCGATGGTTTTGGTATCCGCCTCCGTCGGCGCTCGTCCTGTCTATGATTCGGATGTGTTATATATTATCTTTTATAACTATTTGGTTCATTTAATGTTTATGACAATTATGCCGACCAACGTGACATAGATGTTTTTATCTAGGAGGTATGTGAACCAGAAATTCCAACCGACCCTATTGTCGAGAGGTTAAATTTAGTTGAGGAAGAAAACAATTACCTGAAGAAAAATTTGAAAACAATTGAGGAGGAGAAGATGAGATTGGAGTCGCCTGTTGCGGATGTCGTCCATGATCACAAGATCAAGATGGATGAAATGCGCTTGAAGATTAGAAAGATTAAAAAATATGCCATTCATACTGAGGCTTGGTATCATTATGCCGTTGGATCAATTGTTACCTTAGTTGCGATATGATCGCATTTGTTGTTGCATTGAAATGTTTTACATAGTTTCAATGTATGGTTTAATTAGATGCTCTGGAGAGCTATGTGTTGTTCAATGAGAACTATGTATGTACTTTGGTTTTAATGTGATGATGAACTTATATTAATTTGGTCACTTCTCTATTCATGATGTTCTGTAATGGTTTTTGACACACTTAATTATATATAACTAGTCAGCAACCCGTGCACCTGCACGGGCTAGCACTTTGGATATACATTGTATGCCTAAAATTGTGCACATTAGAAATGTCAGGGCAAAATTAGAACACACTCATTTGAAATATTATTACTGAAATGCATGTTACTTTTTTTCTTGGTTAGATTTGGATGTTGAAAGAGTTATATTCCTTCTATATACCTATTGTGTCATGGCGCACTTGACCTCAGATTGATAGATGTTACACCCTCTATTTGTAAATATAAGACGTCTTATATATAGGAACATGGGTAGTTAATATGAGGGTGCAACTTTGTTGAGGTTGTGCATACGTTGTCAACATGCATAGGTGTTAATGAAAAATCATGTTTGTTCAATTCAATTATAAATATCCCATGAATTTGTAGAAGTTCTAGAAAAAGAATGAATGAAAGTCTAAATTTGATCTTCAGTTAGCCTTTAACACATCCATGCAGAAGTGCGCTATGTCGCGATGAGATCATTTAGTTTCATGTTCGACCATATAGTGAGCAATATTTTATAAAATGTCAAAGTAATATTCTATACACTAAACAGAAAAATCACAATGTCCTATTTTATTTTTCAAATCAAAGCATGTAGGATGGATTATCTGTATGGTTGTTATTTTTTCTTAATGATGTAATTTAAATAAATTTTTATATGAATATCAAAATGGATGTTTGAAGTATTTTAGGTCAAAATGGAGTTTTCACTATCAACAGCACTCTTTAGAAGTCACGAACCGTTTTGGAAAAAAGTTAAGATCTACTCCCGAATATTAAAGTGGAAATTATGATGAGAAGTATTTTACACATTTTCCTTTTTCTGGTCAAAGCGCATTCAATAGAATAATTGATTGGTACATATGTGGACGTTAGTATTAGTAGTTGCATGCTTCCAAAGAAAATATGAAACACATGCTCTAAAAATATAATTCACCGCTCAAGCATGCATCACGCAAATGTAGCAAACAAAAGAGAGAAAAGTTGGATGATGCTCGTGTTTTTTTCAAGGTATAACGCTCAGCTTTTTTATTTTGAAGGAAACAAAGAGAGACCATGGGGAGGAGGACTCACGTATGTTTTCTTTAGTGATGACGCGCATTTTTTTCTTTGTGGGAAACAAAGAGAGACCATGGGGAGAAGGACTCATGTATGTTTTCTTTAGGGATGACATTTGGTTTTTTTTTATGAGGGAAAATGGAGAGAGACCATGGGGAGGAGGAATCTTGTACGTGGGATAGGAGAGCTCGACTCCTGTTTTTATTTTTTTGAACAATTAGCTGGTCTCCTGTTTCATCCTACGACTATAGATGAATGATATATTAATCCGATGGTCAAAATTTCTTAATTCTAAGAATTAACTTGGTGCCTCGTACGGTGCTTCCAATTAGTAAATATAAGATGCACGCAGATGAACCGGCAATGGATGTACGGTGACAGACGCACCTCCGAGTACATTAAGGGAGTGCATAATTTTCTCGAAGTGGCTGAGGCAAACAAGCAGAATGGTTTTATGTGTTGTCCATGCCCTAGATGTGGGAATATGAAGTCTTACTCTAACCGGAAAACCCTTCACACCCACCTGCTTGAGAAGGGTTTCATGCCACACTATAATGTTTGGACCAAGTATGGAGAAAGAGGGGTTATGATGGAAGACAACGAAGAAGAAGAGGATGATGACAACTATGTGCCCCCTGAATACGGTGATGCTGCAACCAGGGAAGCTGATGAAGATCAAGAGGAACCAGACGATGTGCCCGATGATGATCTTCGCCGGGTCATGATGCAAAGAGACAATGCGAAAGTGAAAAGGAGAAGTTAAAGTTCGATCGCATGTTAGAGGATCACAAAAAAGGGTTGTACCCAAATTGCGAAGATGGCAACACAAAGCTCGGTACCACACTGGAATTGCTGCAGTGGAAGGCAGACAATGGTGTATCTGACAACGGATTTGAGAAGCTACTGAAAATATTGAAGAAGAAGCTTCCAAAGGATAACGAATTGCCCGACAGTACATACGGAGCAAAGAAGGTTCTATGCCCTCTAGGATTGGAGGTGCAGAAGATACATGCATGCCCTAATGACTGCATCCTCTACTGCGATGCGTACGAGGATTTGAATGCATGCCCGTTATGCGGTGCTTTGCGGTATAAGATCAGACGAGATGACCCTGGTGATGTTGAGGGCGAGTGGCCCAGGAAGAGGGTTCCTGCCAAGGTGATGTGGTATGCTCCTATAATACCATGGTTGAAACATCTGTTCAGAAACAAAGAGCATGCCAAGTTGATGCGATGGCACAAAGAGGACCGTAAGAAAGACGGGAAGTTGAGAGAACCCGCTGACGGGTCGCAGTGGAGAAAAATCAAGAGAAAGTGGGGGGACTTTGCAGGTGACGCAAGGAACGTATGGTTTGGTTTAAGAGCGGATGGCATTAATCCTTTTGGGGAGCAGAGCAGCAATCATAGCACCTGGCCCGTGACTCTATGTATCTATAACCTTCCTCCTTAGCTGTGCATGAAGCGGAAGTTCATTATGATGCCAGTTCTCATCCAAGGCCCTAAGCAACCCATCAACGACATTGATGTGTACCTAAGGCCATTAGTTGAAGAACTTTTACACCTGTGGAATGGAAACGGTGTACGTGTGTGGGATGAGCAAGACCAACAGGAATTTGAACTACATGCGTTGCTGTTTGTAACCATCAATGATTGGCCTGCTCTCAGTAACCTTTCAGGACAGACAAACAAGGGATACCACGCATGCACACACTGTTTAGATGACACCGAAAGTATATATTTGGACAAGTGAAGGAAGAATGTGTACCTAGGGCATCGTCGATTTCTTTCGACCAACCATTAATGTCGAAAGAAAGACAAGCATTTCAAAGGCAAGGCAGATCACCGGAAGAAGCCCGCCGTTCGTACTGGTGATCACATACTTGCTATGGTCAATGATTTACAAGTAATCTTTGGAAAGGGTCCCGGCGGACTATCTGTTCCGAATGACGCTGAGGGACGCGCACCAATGTGGAAGAAGAAATCTATATTTTGGGACCTACCCTATTGGAAAGACCAAGAGGTCCGCTCTGCAATCGACGTGATGCATGTGACGAAGAATCTTTGCGTGAACCTGCTAGGCTTCTTGGGCGTGTATGGGAAGACAAAAGATACACCTGAGGCATGGGAGGACCAGCGTGTGCACGAAAAAGACGGCATGCCTCCAAAGCAGTATGAAGGTCCTGCCAGCTACGCTCTTGCCAAAGAATAGAAGGAAATCTTCTTTGAATGCCTGCTCAGTATGAAGGTCCCGTCTGGCTTCTCGTCGAATATAAATGGAATAATAAATATGGCAGAGAAAAAGTTCCAGAACCTAAATTCTCATGACTGCCACGTGATTATGACGCAACTGCTTCCGGTTGCATTGAGGGGGCTTCTACCGGAAAACGTTCGACTAGCCATTGTGAAGCTATGTGCATTCCTCAATGCAATCTCTCAGAAGGTGATCGATCCAAAAATCCTACCAAGGTTAAGGAGTGATTTGGCGCAATGTCTTGTCAGTTTCGAGCTGGTGTTCCCACCATCCTTCTTCAATATCATGATGCACTTCCTACTTCATCTAGTCGACAAGATTGCCATTCTGGGCCGTGTATTTCTACACAATATGTTCCCCTTTGAGAGGTTCATGGGAGTCTTAAAGAAATATGTTCGTAACCGTGCTAGGCCAGAAGGAAGCATCTCCACGGGCCATCAAACAGAGGAGGTCATTGGGTTTTGTGTTGACTTCATTCCTGACCTTAAGAAGATTGGTCTCCCTCAATCGCGGTATGAGGGGAGACTGCTTGGAAATGGCACGCTAGGAGCGGACTCAATAATATGTAGGGACGGGTATTCTTGGTCTCAAGCACACTACACAGTTCTGCAGAATTCTACCTTGGTGACCCCGTATGTCAATGAACACAAGAATATTCTGCGCTCCAAACATCCGGAGCAGTGTGATGACTGGATTACATATGAACACATCAGGACTTTCGGCAGTTGGTTGCAAACACGTCTCATGGGTGACAACACTGTTTCTGATGAGCTGTACTCGTTGGCCAGGAGACCATCTTCGACTGTATTGACTTACAAAGGGTACGAGGTAAATGGGAATACATTTTACACGATCGCCCAAGATCAAAAGAGCACCAACCAAAAGAGTGGTGTCCGCTTTGATGCAGCAACCAAGAGGGGAAAGGTCGACACATATTATGGTTACATAGTGGACATATGGGAACTTGACTATGGACATGATTTTAAGGTCCCTTTGTTTCAGTGCAAATGGGTCAATCTGTCAGGGGGCGGGGTACATGTAGAGCCACAGTACGGAATGACAACAGTGGATCTGAACAATCTTGGGTACACAGATGAACCATTCGTCCTAGCCAATGATGTGGCGCAGGTTTTCTATGTGAAGGACATGTCTACCAAACCGAGAAAAAGAAAAGATAAGGAAGCGAATACATCATACGATGAGCCAAAGCGCCACATAGTTCTTTCACGAAAAAGAGACATCGTGGAAGTGGAGGGCAAGACAGACATGTCTGAAGATTATGAAAAGTTTCATGAAATTCCTCCCTTAAAAGTCAAGGCTGACCCAAGCACCCTGTTAAACGATGAAGATTATCCATGGTTACGGCGCAATAAGCAAAGGGCACAAGTGAAGAAAAAGTGAAGACTATCACTGCAGTTACATGTGAAGAAATAAAATGCCTTTTGTAACAGATGAGTTTTCGTATGAAACCCTGATACTTCGAAAGAGATTGTCCATTTTGTACACGAAGTGCATCTAGCTTTTGCCGTAACCCTCTCAACTGTTTAGAACATGCTATGTGGGTGAAATAATGATACCATGCCAACTTTCAACCTTTTCAAAGTTCATTTTTAGTGCTTTTCAATTTCAGGGTCATTTAGCTAAAAAAAATCAGTAAATGCATGAAAAATACCAAATGAAGTTAGAAAGGGTTGAAAATTAATGATGTGGCTTTGAATGGTGCATTTTGAACACACAAAAAGTCTGGAGTTCAAATAAGTTCAAAAAAAATGAAATCCCTTTGTAACAGATGAGTTTTCGTCCGAAACCCTGATACTTCGAAAGAGATTGTCCATTTTGTACACGAAGTGCATCCAGCTTTTGCCGTAACCCTCTCAACTTTTTAGAACATGCTATGTGGGTGAAATGATGATACCATGCCAACTTTCAACCTTTTCAGAGTTCATTTGAAGTGCTTTTCAATTTCAGGGTCATTTAGCTCACAAAAAATCAGTGAATGCATGAAAAATACCAAATGGAAGTCAGAAAGGGTGAAATTGATGATGTGGCTTTGGAATGGTGATTTCGAACAAACACAAAAGTCTGGACTTCAAATAAGTTCAAACAATGAAATTCCTGGTACAGATGAGTTTTTCATCGAGAAACCTGATACTCGAAGGAAATTTGCCATTTGTACACGAAGTGCATCAGCTTTTGCCGTAACCCTCTCAACTTTTAGAAAATGGGTATGTGGTGAAATTATGTACCCTGCAACTTCAATTTTCAGAGTTTTCATTTGAAGTGCCTTTTCAATTTCGGGGTCATTTAGCTCAAAGATGAACTATAGCAAAAAGATGAACTGAGAAAACTTTGATGAAACTCATAGCAAAAAGAATGAAACTACAAAATAATCAGATCAAATATTATGTGTATGACTACAACTAAAACAAAAACTATAATATTCTTCAATAGCAAAAAGAATCAACTAAAAAAATTTGATAAAACCTAATAGCAAAAGGAATCAACTAAAAAGATTTATAAACCTCTAGTATTTTTGACACTAAAATTATAATAAAATTATATGAACTAAAATTATCAAAGTATTTTTTTGTCAAAAACATTAATAGCAAAAAATAATTTGCTATAGAAGATTTTTTGTTAGAAAACTTTAATAGCAAATTCTAAAGTAAAAAATTGATTGTGATTTAAAATAGACATTTTAAAATAACCTAAAACATTACCCAAATTGAATATAATGATTAAAAACTAGTAATATTAAATAACAGGAAAAAGAATCACTCAATAATCTATTTTTATAGTAAAGTTATTCACAAACTAGTGATTCACACGAATTTAAAAGAATTCAAATTTAAACTATTCAAATTTGAAAACTAATAGCACTAACAGAAAGTTTATAATTTTTGTGACCTAAAAGCAAAAAGAATCACTGAAAACCTGTAAGTATTTAGCTGTAAGTAGAAACAAAAGAAAATAAATAAAGCAAAAAAGAAAAAAAACTGGAATATTTTTTTAAAAAAATGCCGGCTACCGGGCCACCATGGTCAGAATACGACTAGAAACCCAACTAGCTAGTTGGGCTAGGATTTAGGCCCGCAGCAGACCCAGTAGGCCCAAAGGCAGAGAAGTGTGAGAATAGGCCCGTAAGCTTGCAGTTGAGAGGAGCTCGAGAGGGTTGGCGCAGCAGCGCTTATAAACCAATCTCGAGCCCTCTCAGCTAGCGACGTGGGACTAAACATCCCACCGCACCGCGCCAGCACAAAGCCTTTGGTCCTGGTTGGTGGCACCAACCGAGACTAAAGGGCGGCATTGGTTCCGGTTCGTGCCACCAACCGGGACGAATGCCCCCCTTTAGTCCCGGTTCATGCCCCCAACCGAGACCAAAGGTCTCTGCTTCCCGCCCTTTGGGCTGACGAAAAGTGACCTTTGGTCCCGGTTGGTGGCACCATCCGGGACTAAAGGGGGGCATTGGTCCCGGTTGGTGCCATAAATCGGGACCAATGCTTAGTGTATGTAACAGAATACTTTGAAAATTTCAGTTTTCATCTACCAGTTGCCCCGAGCCCGCCGTCCTCGTCGCCGGCATCCTCGAGCCCGCCATCCTCGTCCCCGTCCCCGTCGCCTCCCCGAGCCCGCCGTCCTCGTCCCCGTCGCCGCGTGCCGCCCCGAGCCCGTCGTCCTCGTCCCCGTCGCCGCGTGCCGTCCCGAGCCCGCCGTCCTCGTCCCCGTCGCCACGTGCCGCCCCGAGCCCGCCGGCCTCGTCGCCGGCCTCCAGCCATCGCCGCCCCCCCTGTGAGCGTCCCCCCTTTCCCATGGTCCCCTGCTCCCCATCTCCGCGCGTGCCCCCGAGCCCGTTGCTCTGCCCCATGGTCGCCGCCTGCCCCGACGCATTGAAGAGCAGCAACAACGCCGTGAAGGAGAGGAGAAGGAGTGGAGCAGCAGCAACGCTGTGCCCCCGAGCCCCCTTGCTCTCTGAACTTTCTGAATTTTTTTACAGTGATGAACAGTGCATATAAGGTGTTTAATGAAATGCTAGATGGCTTTGGGCATTTTTGGAATTTCTGAATTTTTTTGTGGTGAGGTACTGATGCAAGACAAAGGTGATGGCAAAATTTCAGTATTTTTGGAGTGGTTTAGAATAGGTTTTCAGCAAGGAATTTGAATCTGGTTCAAATTTCATTTGAATGAAATTTGAAAAATTTGAACTATGGATTAGAAGGTTTTTGGTGAAATGGAGTGTGGGTACTGTCATGAAGTTGGAGTAATTTTTGTGGTTGTTTTAGATGAGATGAGATGTATGAGATGTCATGTGAAAATGTGCTATGTTTATTTAAAAGAATAGATAGATGGATGAAATGTAATATGCATGATGTTTTAAATTTTGAAATGTGCTATGTTTTTTTAGATGTGATAGATAGATGTTTCGTGGAGATGAGATGAGATGGAAGAGAACTTTTTTTAGATGTGATAGGTAGTATTTTTTGAATATTTTTTTTCTTCATAGAATATTTACCAAGTTAAATGAGTTAGTGTGATTTTTTTGTCGAGATGAGATGTATGAGATGTTTTGCGGAGATGAGATGAGATGTTGTCATGTGGAATTTTTTTTGTTCATAGAAAACTCTTGTAACTTCGACATGAGGGGGGACGTCGATCAACCCCCTCTCGCCCGACCAACTCTCGAGTCCACCCAAACCGGGACTGAAAAAGCGTTGTAATTAGCGTTGGACATGGGGGGGGGTGGGGGGGACGTTTATTCGGACATGCATGAGAGAGGCGGTCCGCTCGCCCGACCAACTCTCGTGGCCACTCAAACCATAGACGAAGAAAGAGCGTTGTCGATCTACCCCCTCCTGCCCCTACCCGTAATTGTTATGTTCATTGTTGTCATTAGCTAGGTATATGTTTGTCCATATGATTCCTTTTTGTGATTAGCTAGCTAGGTCTATGTTTGCCACTAATATATCCATCTCTCATGTTTGTATATTGCCATGTTGTAATATTTGCAGAAACTATGGATCAAAGAGACTTGGAACAAGAACAATTGTTGGGGGATATAATCCTCGGCGGAGGTGATCCCTTTTCGTTTCTCAACGACATCGATGGTCAGGAAGGAGAGGATGACGGCTCCGGTGATCGAACAATGGAGGAGGAAGGAGATGATCATGACGGCTCCGGTGACCGAATGGCGGAGGAAGAAGGAGACCATGATGACGGCTCCGGTGACCGAACGGAGGAGGGAGCTGTTGCAAAGTCCGGCGAGGTATATATATTAATTAAGCCTGTGCTGACTAATTGATGCATTAATTGTTTTGGTATGTACATATATTAATGCTTCTTTCTTCTTTTATAGCCCTCCGGATCGAGCCAAACTTCCGTAACGAGACGAGGCCCGAAGAAAAGGTTGCAACAGGATGAAAGGTTCACGATCACAGAAATCGCGGACGATGGCCAACCGATTGAACCCAAGCGGACCAAGGACGCATTTGTTGCTCAGTGCGGAGCTATTGTTAGGGACAGCCTCCCGATCAGCATCGTACAATGGAACAAGAGTAAGGACGACGACCCTGAAGTTTCTTATGTCAAGGATAGACAGAAAGATGATCTTTGGACCTCGCTGATGGCAAACTTCATCCTACCGCCAGAGAAGGATCCGAATACGCCAGTTATAGAGCCAAAGGTCAAGGCGTTTGCTCTTAAGAAGATGGCAGATCTATTCAGGAACTGGAAGAAAGAGTTAAACACAAAGTTTGTCAACAAAGGGGAGACTCCAGAATTCATCGGCCGATATGAGAAGATAAGAGATCACTGGCCCGCATTTGTGGCCTACAAGAATTCGGAGAAGGGTAAGAAAAGGTCAGAGACAAACAAGAAAAATGAGGCAAAGAAGAAGTATCACCATCACACGGGGTCAGGTGGCTACTACAAAGCCCGGCCTTGTGGGACAAAGCTGAGCAAGACCTGCTTGCTAAAGGGGTCCAACCAGTGACATTGAACTAGCCAGACCGTTCAAGGACTTGGTTCTTCGGGGTTGGGGGAACTTTTGACCCAGAAACAGGGGAGTGTCGTTGGACGGACAAGCAACTTGCAATACCAATGAAGAAGCTTCAGGAATATATCACCGCAGCGCAGGAAGGGACGTTCATTCCCGACAGAGAGAAGGACGAGCTGACTGAGGCCCTCGGGAATCCTGAGCACCCTGGACGAACACGAGGCACACCAGGCTCCGTTCCGTGGAGGGTTGGGTTTCCCGGCGCAGGCGGTTACAGAAGCCGAGAGAGAAAGAGGAAAGCGGAGCTGAGCGAAATGCAGAAGCTCAATGCAAGAATAGCGAAGCTAGAGGAACTTGCAGCTGCGGGCCAACCATCTCAGCGGCACGAAGCTACCCCAGAAGCTACCCCACCATCTCAGCGGAGAAGCAGCATGGCTTCCACGGAGCTCATTCAACCTGATTTCACGGCTCCTCGCTACCCCGTGGATACTATCATGGAGGCTCAACATTGGGAGCTTATGATGAAATGGAAGAACCTGACTTTGAAGGCGGCTGTCGGCTCTGTTGCACCTCCTCAAGCTGACGGAACTTTTCACTACCGTCCGATTCCACATGGCTATGCTGTTGTGACGGTGGATGAAATAATGGAGGGATCTGAGGAGCTCGAGCTTGACCACCCTACAGGTGAAGGGGAGAATCAGCTGGTTTATGCTTTGAGGAGTACATGTCTATGGAGGAAGGAGTACATCAAGCTTCCAAACTGGACGCCTCCTCCTCCTCCTCCTCCGGCGAGTCAGGGCACTCCGCCTCCTCTTCCTCCTCCGGCGAGTGATCAGGGCACTCCGCCTCCTCCGGCACGTGAGGGCACTCCGCCTCCTCCGGCGCGTGAGGGCACTCCGCCTCCTCCTCCTCCTCCTCCTCCGGCGCATCAGAGCACTCCGCTTCCTCCTCCGCCTCCTCCGGCGCGTCGGAGCACTCCGCCTCCTCATCCGCCTCGTCAGCAAAGGCGGAAGAGAGCCGCCGCCGCTCTGGCGGCTAGCTGTACAAGCAGAGGCGGGAAGCAATTCAGATACGATCCATCTCTCAAACCTCTGGAAAAGTTACCATATGAGAGGACCGACAAGGAAAACGCGGAAATCAGTGCTGCCGAAGTGAATGAACATTTTGCATGGAAACCTCCACCTTCGAAGGAAACGATAGATCCGGTGAAAGCGAAGTGCACTATCGATGCCCTGAAGCGACCACCACGGCCTCCGCCGCAATCCAACTATGAGCGCATTATTGAAAGACATATAAGGAAGCGGAGCGGTCGGGAAGTACTTGCAGTGATGCAAGGTTAGCAGAACTAAGAAGTGGGAAAAAAATTCTCCATCTCGGCGAACAGGCGAACCAATCGTGCCCCCCGCTCAAGGTGTCTAGTGATATCGTCACTAATCATCCGAGGATGGTGCCCGGTACCAATCCTGCTGATTACCTGAGCGATGATGTAGAGTTTGAAACAATGGAGGTGGACGAATTCAGATACCAGTATGGGCAACCTCTCGTCAAACCTAATCATCCTCCTCTAACAACGATGATGCGAAAAGATTGCATCAATGGTACATGAAAACCTGCAGCGAGTCTGGGAAGGATAGTTTGATGCTGAGAATTAAAGAGGAGCGCGACCTCGTTGGAACTGAGCTGTTGCCTGTTGAATTTGACGAGTTATTCCAGTTATACAATCAAATGGCCCTCAACAAACAACTCGTGACTTGCTACTGTCTGTAAGTACTACTTCTGTAATTAAGTCTCTATATACAGCTCAGCTCTTTCATTGCATGTATATATAATTATCGTCACTATATTATGCAGATTGAAGATCGTCGAATGCAGAAAAGCACAAATCTATGACATTGGGTTCATTAACCCAAATATCATACATGAATGGAGGGTTAAAAACAAAGTCACAGATACCGAGGACAATTTGCTACAATCGTTGCTTAAAAATCAAAACAAAGAGAAAATACTCTTTCCTTACAACTTTAAGTGAGTGTTACTGTCTTGTGCATATTCGGTTTCCCTTACGCAAGGTTATAATAATGTAATTGATGAGTTATGCATGCGTGCGCAGTTTCCACTTTATTCTGCTAGAGATTAAGCTTGACCGGGGAGTAGTAACTTTCTTAGACTCGAGACGAAAAGATCCCCAAGACTATGCAGACATGACTGAAATGCTCCAGAAGTAAGTTCAATCGATCATTATCGCACCATATCGGCAACTTTCTTCATTTCCTGATATCAAGTAATTATTTTCTTTGTCTGGCAGGGTTTGGAAAGGGTTCACCGCAATTGCTCCGGGACTGCCGAGGGAGCTGCGATTTACACACCCGAAAGTAAGTACTACTAGCTAATTCCGCGCATCTCCCATTGATTCTAGCTAGTTTCATCAATACCATTTATCATGCTTGATTATCAGTTTGATTGAACTCTATTTCTCGTAAAGTGCTTGTGGCAGGAAGCCGGGAATGATTTTTGTGGATACTACGTTTGCGAGTTCATCTACAACGCGACGGCCACTCAGCGGGGCTACTCTGAAAAATAATATGAAGTACATAAATAATAATATTCACAATTTTATTTTATTACCATCATTTGTGTTGAGTTTTATTCATATATATGTATTGACCCCCTTCTTTAAATTAGATGTGGTAGATGCGGGATGAACTCCTACCACATGATCGCATACGAGCAATTCAAGAGCAATTGGCGGGATTCTTTCTTGACCACGTCATACATGAAGCCGGAGAATACCATGTGGATATAGACTTTAGATGTTAGGGATTGTAAGAGATCTTATATTGTATATATGTAGCTAGTAGCGTCGGATAGATATACGAAAACTTGTTGTTCGACCAATCTCTCGGAGAAAGAGAGGTCACTTCTCTCTGTATATGTTCATGACGTTCTTGTGTACTTAATGGTTCCTTCATTTGCTTACTACACTACTAGAAAAAAAGCTGTTAGTGGCGCACCAGTTTTTGCTATTAATGGCGCACTATAGGTGCGCCACTATTAACACGCCACTAGTAACAAATAGTAATGGCGCACCTCTGGTGCGCCATTAGTATCCCAGATAATAGTGGCGCACCACATAGTGCGCCATTACTATGTCCAACAGTGCGCCATTACTATGCCTCCTAGGGGGGCATATTTACCTTCACGTATGCCCCCAAGTGCGCCATTACTATGCCCCATAATGCGCCACTGGTATTTAGCCTTGGTGCGCCACTAATGCTCAATATGGTGCGCCACAACAGGGGGCCATATTTACCTTCACCTATGCCCCAAGTGCGCCATTACTATGCCCGATAATGCGCCACTGGTATTTATCTTGGTGCGCCACTAATTCTCAATATGGTGCGCCACTACTATGAATATTAGGAATTATTATTTTTTGCTTTTCTGGTATTTGCACAGGTTACAAAATACGTTACAGCACAGAATATAAACATCACACAATAGAATTCATCATATTAGTCTCCAAATTCGAAATAGCGAACAAAGTTCAAACATTAGCCAAGTTTAGGTCTCAAGACATTAGCAAAGTTCATCATATTAGACGAGTTTGTCGTCACATTACAAAGTCGATATCGATCATCTAAACTACCATCACATAGAAGAGAGCTGCGGTCACGATGAGCATCATCGCGATGAAACTGGTCTTCATCTGGTTCCTCCTCCGCTCCCTCCTCTCTCCCGCTAGATAGCGCGCGTATCTAGCTTCCGCCTCCGCCCTAGTGGTGTACCCTTTGTAACTGTTACCGCTGAAATGGTGAACCTGTCTCCGACACTCCTCGCAGTCGTCGTAGACTCCGGGAACCTTACCCTTGTACACGACATACAACGGCATCTCTATGCACTAGACAAACAAAACGTTAGTAGCAACTCACAGATAATATATAAGCAATATATAAGTATGCAACAAAAGGATCGGAAGAGAAAAGCAACACATTAATAGCACGATTCATGGTCCTACTAATAAATAGCATCGATTACATATAAGTTGAACGACTGTCCAAACTAAAGAGACATACAAGTTCATTAAAGTTTAATTACAACATGAGCTAATCGATATTTCAGAACTACATAGCATCAATACTTTCGACTCGACTAAGGGTCCAGAGCGTGGATGAAGCCGCCGTCTTTCGTGATGGTCATGAATGTGCGGTCGTTGTCAGCCTGCATTTGTAGCGTTGTTTCTATTTCACTGTTGGACGGTTGATATTTGAGGTCGAACTGCCCCGAGGTACGAAGGACATCTTGATAGATGATTTCCGCAAACTCCGACTGGATGCGAAAGAATTCTTGTCTGATGTCCTCGTCCTGGATTGCCGACAAGCATGCGGCCCAATCTTTGAGATTATTTGGTAGCATAAGGTGATTATGGTCCCGTACGATCGCCCGCATGTGATGGAGGGCGTAGTAGGCATCCTTCTGACTGCCAGGCAGCTGCTTGACGCAGGGGAACGTCGTTACGTGGGTGAACACGTGCTTGCCGTACCTACAAATTGGCCTCCTAAAGGTGCCTCCAGATTTGGCGTAGCCGGGGAGAGCATCATCAAGAACTTTCTTCATATTTGTGTAGTCTTCTTCGACTGACGGTCCGAGTCGAAATACGTGGCCATGGAATATTTCGGGCTTAAGAGGATGAGTGTGCAATGTGTGTCACTGCACAAAACACGGAATGTTAGAAAAAAAAGAACGATCAAAATCTAAGAAATCATATGTTACGGGGCGGTGAGGGGATGACTTACTCGGAAAAGTAAGGCACGAGGAAGTTATCCTTATCTGGGTTCGCCCGAATGACGCCTTCGAGGTATGAACTCGCGACTTGCCGGTCCCCAGCGCTGCCCAAGATCTTGGCACGCATGTAGAAGGGGTCGACTATCACGATGTCCGGGGTCTTGTCTGTAATGATCCGCATCTCCATACTGAGCGAAAATAGCCGAATGAAGGTGTAGTGCAGCGGATGAAGGTTAAACATAGCGAAGATGTCATCAAACCGCAGGACGATCATACGCCCGATGGTGCTATCGACAAAGCACTTGCCCTGTAGCACCTTGGCCACGAAAACCGGGTATGCCACATCATTCTCGGAGAGACGCCGCTTCTCCATAGAAAGAACACTGTCATGCAGACTCCGCATAGCACCGGTTGCAGCATTGAGCAGATTAGTCGGTAGCATCGGCCTACCCGCCACATGCACCCTCCTCGAGATATCCTTAGGTATTGGTGGCCCGTCCTGAGCACGGATCGTACTCGGTTCCGGCTGGCTCACACCCTTGTTATTTTTTCTTTTCCATCCCTTCTGCTTCTTCTGCTGTAATGGGATCGAGTTCTGCTCAGAGACCACCTTCTTGAGTGTGTTGGGGCTGATAATATTTCGCACCTCGGCTATTTGAGTCTCGGTGAAGGCGGCAGCTGGAGGCGTCTCCTGAGAACTGAACGCCAGACGACGCCTGTTGCAATTGGGTCTCTCCGTGGTACCAGCTAGATCGCGATCGTCTTTTGCAGGGTTGGGTTCTTGAGAAGGAGGCCCCAAGAATTCGTCACCGTACGCATGTTCGTTGAATTACTTATCGATGTTGGAAAATGTACCGTCGTCGTCGTCCGGATCCTGTGCCATATGCATGTCCGGATCAGCTGACGGCGGTAGCGTTGCGGCGGTCTTGCCATGGCTTGGCGCCGGCACGACTGGCGGTGTTGTCTGTGGGGTGGTGTCCCCCGCCCCCAAACGAATCTGACTATTCGGCCAAAGCATGGACCAGCTTAAGCAGGCGCTGAGGGTCATCACATCATCTTCGTCGGCCCCAGGGGGTCGAAACGGAGGTAAAAAGTCGTCGCAGCCCCGCAGCCCCGCAGCACCCGAACCTGTTGAACCCTATACACGGTGGGTGGCATCGCATTACCGTGGAACACGCAGTTGCCCGGTTGAACGATTTTGGCCTTGGCGACATCGATCAACTCGCCGTCCACGAAGTGCAGGAGAGTGCATGGAACATCGGCGGCGCCCTGCGAAAACATGTAGGGCATCAGGGATGCCCAGTCAAAGGCAAGGAGATGAAGTCATCGGCCGAGGCTTAGTTACCGTGATGGCGTCGAGCTCGGCTAATGTCGAGGCACCGCCAACGGCGGGCGTGCAACTAACGGAGGGGCCGCTTGCTGCCGAGGTGCCGGCTAGCGTATTCTTCCCACACCCGGGTGCATTAAGCTCCAATGCCGGCGCCGACGCCGGAGACACCAATGCCGCCTCCGCCGGAGACACCAATGCCGGCGCGTTGTGCGAGTTGCTGCCCGTGAAGCTGGGAATCGGGGGCGGCCCCTGTTGGCCGCCCGCAATCCACGCCTGCAGCCCCTCAAGCAAGGTAGGCATAATGGCGGTGATCGTCGCTCCCAGTTGGTCTCGCACTTGCTCTTGGACTATCTCCGGAATCCGCGCCACTTGTGCCTTGAGTTCTTTAACCTCGCGCTCCTGGCTTTCTGAGCTGGTCTTTCTCTCCTTTCGCCCAGCCTTATAGTATTCCGACCATTTCGTGGACAAGCCTTTGCCGGCCACACGACCAGCTGACGACGGCTTACTGAACTTATCCTTGTGTTTCATTACGTTCAACACCCTATTTAAAGTGGTGTCCCAAGGGGCAGACGGGGAGCTCTGAGACCCCGCACTACTGCTTTCAGTTTCCTGCGGAAGGAACATGAACCATTTAGAAATTTGGCTTCATTCATTAGAATGCAACCATATGGAGCTAATTACGCGAGGGTGTATTCCTTACCAGAACAAGCTCAAGCGCCTTCACCTTCGGATCCGTGGTAAGCTCCTTTGTTACCGGGTCCACCTTGTACCGGGCCTTGACATAGTTCCTGGTCTGCTTTACATGGTATTTATCGAAGAGGGGCGGTAGGCCTTGTTCGACACGCTCCGCGTCCTCCTTGTCCCATATAGGTTCCGCCACTCTGTAACCGCCGGGACCAAGTTTGTGGACCCCTAAGTTCAAGTCCCGCATATCTTTCCCCCACTGACTTGATTCCGCGGATGCGTTGCTCTCGCACTTGATCTTGAACTCCAGGTAGTCAGCTTCGCTGATCAAGTCCCGCATATCTGAGCCAAATTTTGTTTTTTTTTTTTGCCACGAGTTCGTACAATGCCCAAACACCACAAAAATTTGCACGCACGTTGCGCACCCAAGCCTCTATGATGCCAAAAAAATTCTTATCGTTTTGAATTTTTTTGCTATTTTTTTAATTTACTGTTCACCGAAGTACATATTTACAGTTTTTTCTTTGCCACGAGTTGCTCGAATGTCGAAACATCATGAAATTTTGCACGTGCCTTGCGCACCAGAGTATGTTCGATGCTGTAAAATTTGAGATTTTTTTGATTTATTTTGCTATTTTTTTCGATTTTACTGTTCACCGCGTACTAAAACCGCCCGAGTGACGAAAAGTATCCGGTTTTGATAGTTCGAGGACTGAGTTAGAGTTCGTGGACGAAAAGTATACTTATCCCTTTAAAAAATAGGTATAACTTATAAGTGGCGCACATACAGAGAGTGAGCCGTAGCTTAAAAAATTGCATCCCTACCCCAACCTTCCTTCCCAGCCATCCCGAACCACCAACCGACGGCGCTGCTTGGCCGTGCATTCCGGCCTCCGCCGGTCACGTCGCCCCGGTTACCATGGTTTCTCAGTCCTCTGCGCGCCACGCCACCCCGGCAGCGCTGGCCGCTCCGGCCTCCGCTCGCCATGCCACAGCTGGAACTCCCTGGCGTTGCCTACGCATCCTCCCGCTGAGCTAGACAAGGCCGCATCTCTCTCTCTCTCTCACGGCTGGTGCTTTAACGGCCGCCGCTACTCACAGTTCGTCCACAGCTAGTAGCGACGAGGGACATGCACGAAAGCTATTTGTGTTGATGCCTCAAAAACAAACAAAAAACGTAGTGTTTATCTTGAAGATTATTTTCCCTACTCGGTGCTCTCTCTCATAACAGTAGAAGTTCATGCAAATTTGTTGCCAAGAAATTCACGTATATCAACTAGAAAAGTTCATCGTATGGAGAGTTGATGCTTGATGTATGTATACAGGAGTAGTTCTCACCTACCCCCAATTTGCTCTCAACGGAGCTGATGCTTTCTTGTGTGTTCACATGAAGAGTGAATTGTGTGAGAGGAAGGACGAAGACAAGGATTTTTTTTCAAAACTATGACTAAATTTATAGCAAATTTGAAAACTATTGCGCCATATGCAAAAATTTCAGAAATAGCACCCTGTCAGCCTGCGGTGGGCCGAAGGGTGGCCTGTCGGCCAGCAGTCGGCCGAGGGGGGCTGTCGGCCTCCAGTAGGCCGAGCAGTGGCCTGTCGGCCTCCACAAGGCCAACGAGTGGGCTGTCAGCCTCCAGCCGACCGAGTGGGGCCTGTCGGCCTCTGCTAAGCCGATGGGTGTTGGATAAGGCCAGCAGCTCGTTTCTTCTTCCTCTGGTCACTGCCACTTCCTCTCTCTCTCTCTCATTTCCTCTCTGTACTCTCCACCCCCTCACCGATCTACTCATTCTTCCACCCATTTTCCATTCCAAGCGGCAGAATCAATAGATCATAGCATTCTCCAGCGGCCTACGGACATTTTTTTTGCTATGGGGTAGTTATTGAGGTGGAGCCATGGTGGGGTGGAGGAGGTGTGGCTGGTGAGCAGGTGGTGGGGTGGAGGAGCTGTGGGTGTGGAGGCAGTGGTGGTGAGGAGGAGGTGGTGGTGAGGAGCAGTTCCGGTGGTGTTGTCCGGTGGTGCAAGGAGTCTGCGAGGTGGCCGGTGCCGCTGAGTTGAAGAGAGGAGAAAGAAGAAGGGGACACACGCGTCGAAGGTATAACAATGTCGTCACAAATATTTTGTAGGTTAAGTGACTTACTATGTTTGACATCATTTTGATAGCCGCTAACCGTATGCTACATTCTCTTTATTTTGTAGATTAAGTTGGGCTGGACTTCTACCCTTGGCACGGCTGGTTGAGGGTACATTGGATGAGTGGGTTGAACATCCGCAATTGGATGAGGCAGGTGAACCAATGCAGTTACGCAAGAGGCAAGTGAAACATTTCTCTTACGACAAGTCACTCATTACCTGCTTAGTAGATAAATGGAGACCAGAGACACATACGTTTCACTTTCCCTGGGGAGAGATGGCGCCTACTTTACAAGATGTGTCTTACTTGTTGGGATTACCTCTGGCCGGTGCTGTCATAGGTCCTTTAGAGGCAGAATCTGGTTGGCTAGCATCAATGCAGGGCCGTTTTTTGGCTGCAGTGCCAACTGCTAAGGTCCTAGACAACGATACTCACGGGCCTCGTTTTAAGTGGTTGACCCAGTTTCAGGTAACCTTCATGGCCAGTTTAAAAACTGATGTTTTCATTGTTGTCCTCATTGCATAGTTCAAACAATCGTTTGGTTTCTATGTAGATTGTCTCCTTAGGATATCCCAATGTTCAGTTGTCAGAGGCACAGATTGACCGATCCCTAGAGGCATATATTTTGTGGTTGTTCGGCAAGACAATGTTCACGGAGAACCACGTGACCACTGTCGATGCACGACTCATCGGTATTGCACGAGAGATAGCTGACGCATGTTGCCCTGGGGACATTCTGCAGAGGAGTTTTGGTTCTGCTGTGTTAGCGGCTACGTACAGAGGCCTGTGCAAAGCTTGCTCGTTGAAAGCTAGAAAATCAGGTATTGTTGGATGTCCACTATTGTTGCAGCTCTGGTCATACGAGAGATTCCCTATTGGTCGACCCTATGTCTACGTTGATAGACCTTTTGGTTTGGAGGACATGGCTGGGACTTACGTGCCTGCTATCGGCGACTTGCCTACTATAGGATCTGTTTGGACACGGAGAGAGGTATTTTCATATTAAGTAACAACATGAATTACTAATGCTTATTTCTTGCCATTCAATAGTATTACTAATGCTTATTTCTTGTCATGCACAGAGACAGTTCGCGCATAGCCAGGTGAGGGGCTGCTACCCCTCCTTCACGGCACAGTTTGATAGTTTGCACGAGGATCAACTTATCTGGGGGCCATACTCCCATCAGGCTATATTATCCAGGTGTCCAGTTGTGATTTCTGGATTGTGCACTAGAGATCGGCACTATTGGATGACCAAGGCCAAGTTGGTGTTCGACGTGACGGTTGAGGAGATGGCTCTTCATAGGGTGATGAGACAGTTTGGTCTATGCCAAAAGCCTGACATTCCAGTTATTCCACACTTACCAGATCACGTGCACAAGTAAGTAATACTATTTTAGTTCTCAAGTCTGCATTCAGAATATCACTAATCATGTAACGCGCATGTCAATCTCAGGTACAGTCGCGCAGGAGGAAACAAGTCCCACGATTCTTGGCTTCGCGACGTTAGCCCTTACGTGGACGAATGGACTACTGCGCCGACAAATATCTGGGATGAGGTTCGGCTCTTTGACTGGGACAAGTTCGGGTTGTATATGCAGAGCTACCGGGATAGCACCAGGATCTACTTGGTTCCATCAGCAGCTCCTGATCAGATCGAAGCCCCTCTCACCAGCGATATGTACCCAACTGCCTCTGTTATGGGAACCAGACACCACGCGGTACGTGCTATGGTTCTCACATGTTAAGTTTTTTCTTAACCTGAACATATACAATTGGTTGACTATTCGTGTTGTCTGCCATACAACAATGATCTAATTGGTTAACTCTCCGTGTACAGGGTGACTTGATAAGCGAGGCGCTAGAGGAGGTTTCCGCTTTAATGCACCGCTTTGAGAGGTGAGATAATATCCCACCGCGAGAGAACGTCTCATGGTTGAGGCGTCTTGATGAGAAGCTACGGGGGATTTACGCAGCTATTACATGTAGACGATCTTCGGATGTTGCTATTCCTCGTCCAGCACATCGTCCGCCACGCCACTCTCTGCAGCGTTCAGAACCTCGACCCTCTGTGCAGCGTTCAGAACCACGACCCTCTGTGCAGCGTTCACAACCAGGGAGCTCTTCCTGGCAGCAGACACCTCCTTCACAACCAGGGAGCTCTTTCTTCCAGCAGCCACCTCCTTCAGAACCAGGGGGCTCTTCCTGGCATCATCAGATGGACCTAGGTAACACTACTTTGTACATTCTTTTAAACATTGTAGGTTCGCAAATCAATTTTACATGTTTTACTTTACCGCAGTCGGCAGCCAGTCGCAGCCGTTCAAGCATTCAGTCCAGTCACCGATGCTTAGTGGTGCTGGTTCGTTCTTAGCCGGCGACGACGACGATGATGACCGAGTTGCAAACACCTATGAGTTCTCGCACACAGTTCTTCACACTCCACCACCACCATTGACGCAGGAGACACAGACAGACGAGGTTATCTATGGTCGTGGTAATCGTCAGCATCATCCACCGGCTGATCACTTATCGCCTTCCGGTCCTTGCCCGAGGAAGACCCAGATTCGTCGTCGTCCCCCCAGTGATATTGCTATTTATGTATGAGTCGTTATCTATATTAGTTTCAGACTATTCGCATGTGTTACTATCGCACTTGCTTCTATCTGATCAGGAGACATATATTGTTTTATGTGTGCGAGAGACATATTACTATTAATCCGCATTGTTATTCGAGTTACATTTCCAAAGAGACTGCAACCGATAATTAAGATACAAGTACATCTCACATAAACGGTAGGGCTGAACTTAAAAAATACAGCTTACATACTACATGAAGGCATCATCGTCATCCTCCGTCAATGCAGCACTCTTGCCCTTCGACAATGCGGTACTCTTGCCCTTCGATGATGCGGCACTCTTGCCCTTCGACGATGCGGTACTCTTGCCCTTCGACGATGCGGTACTCTTGGCCTTGGTGCTCGGCATGAAGATATCGTCTTCGTCTTCGCTGTCGGCAGTCCATAAATATGTATGCTCTGCTGCAGTCCTTATAAAATTTTCACTCTTCGTCTGCACTACCTTCTTCCACCTTCCATGCAACCTAAGAAGTTCTTTACGTACCTCCTCATAGGTCCTTTCAGGCCACTCAGACATACGTAATGCGTGAGCCAACTTATTCTATATGGTGTCACTACCGATGAGTTCGTCCCATGGAACTATCCTATTGTCCATCCTGAAATTGGTGGCTAGCCTAAGAAGACATTTGCTCATCTCTGGGTGAAAACTACGATCAAAAGGATAATCGGACATCTCGACTACACTAAAATGGACTGCTTATCCAACTCCGTGTGAAGGGGGTTTTATAGGTAGAGAGGAGAAAATGGCGGGAAAGAACGACTGCGGTATGGAGGGAAAGGTGGCGGGAACATATGGCGGGAAGGGGTTGGCGGGAAACGGGTGGCGGGAAGGGGTTGGTGGGAAACGGGTTGCGGGAACATATATCGACACAGAGTTGGTTGGAAAATATTGAGGGAAAGGAGGGGGAATGGTTGTGCAGCAATTATAATGAATTTATTTGTCAAAGCATGGAGGGAAATAGTTGCGCGGAAATAATGGCGGGAAAGGGTTGACGAGAAAGGATGGCAGGAAAGGTAGGCCGAGAAAATATGGCGGGAAAGGGATGCCGGGAACATATGGAGGGAAAGAGTTGGTGCGAAAGCATGGAGAAAAATAGTTGCGCGGAAGCATAAATAATATTTTTACAATATTTATAAGATGGGCAATCATTGTACATCATTAATAAGTCAAATTTCACAAAAAAAAACATTTCAGCAACCCACTCGGCCGTTTGGAGGCCGACAGCCACTAGTCGGCTTCGTGGAGGCCGACAGGCCACTGGTCGGTCTACTGGAGGCCAACAGGCCCCCCTCGGCCCACAGCAGGCCGACAGGCCCCCCATCGGCCCACCCCAGGCCGACAAGGTGTTATTTCTGATATTTTTGCATTCTGCCCAGCAGTTTTCAAAAAGGCTATAAATTTAGTCATAGTTTTGAAAAAAAATCTGTAGACAAGTGTGATGGAGAAGAAGACGAAATGCATATGTGTCTGCTCCTGCTCAAAACATAGAAATAGCTAGCTCTGTATTTATGCTTAAATAACCACTGAAAACCCACCCTAATCGAGGGATGCATGTACATCAGTTCAGTACCATAAGCTTTTTTTTTAAATCAATGAACTTTTTTCAGATTTGTGAACTTTTTTTTTTTGAGACAAAGTGGGGTACGTACGTGAAATCCAAGCTCGTGAGTTCGAGACCTATTTTTTGCGAGCTTTGCGTTCGCTGCTCGTTTCGTGGGTCGGCCCAACAGAGCGCAGTAGCGACCCGTGGCTTCATGCTTTAACTTTCTTAACTGATTGAGGGCCGGCCTAGCTGGTGGGCCGAAGATGACGACGGCCCAGTCTAGGAACGAACTAACCGCAGCGCCTGCTAGCTGTTCCGATGTTTAGACCACACTGCTTGGCTAAGAAGGTACTACGCGGCTTAAATAGCCCGGCACTGAGTTCTCCATCGCCGAGGACGCAAAGCTCATTCATTAGCTCTGCTGAGGCAAAGAGCTTTCGCTACGTACTTCAGGCCGGGCCTGTCCTGTCAGCCTCTTACCCTAGGTCACCCTCGCTGTGTGTTGGGGGTTAGAAGTACGATGCGATGTCAGTCTTTTTACCTTTTTCTTTTTTGTACTCACATTTTTCCTTTTCAACGGCTGTGTGTTGGGGGTTAGAAGTACGATGCGATGTCAGTCTTTTTACCTTTTCCTTTTCAACGGCTGTGTGTTGGGGGTTAGAAGTACGATGCGATGTCAGTCTTTTTACCTTTTTCTTTTTTGTACTCATATTTTTCCTTTTCAACGGCTCATAGGAATGATATGTTGCCTTTTCTTTCATCCCTTACTATTTTTCTCCAATATTTTTTATTTTAGTGCTCTATTTTTTTTGGCTTTCGATGGCTCAGAGGAAGGCGATGTCATCTAACACTCCACTAATATTTTGCCTTTTCTTTTATCTTTTTAATTTTTCTCATATTTCGCAATTTTATTGCTCTATTTTTCCCCGCTTTTGGTGGCTCAATGGAAGACGATGTCCTCTAACTGTCCTCTAATATTTTTTGGCTTTCTTTATTAGTCTTTTTTTCATATTTTGTTCTAATATTTCGCAATTTTAGTGCACTATTTTTCCGCTTTCGGTGGCTCAATGGAAGCTCTTTCCTCTAATATTTTGTCTTTTTTTATTGGTCTTCTTTTTTTTTCATATTTTGTTCTAATATTTTGCTATTTTAGTACTTTTTTTATGCTATGAGCGGCTCAGAGGAAGGCGATGTCCTCTATCTATCCTATAATATTTTGCCTTTTCATTTATTAGTGTTTTTCTCTTTTGTTCTACGGAAATCATATTTTGGCGCAGTGCCAAATATGTGACAACCCCCTGCGAACGTTCCTTGATGTCGCCCAGTCGCTTTGCACGGATTTTAGTGCACTTTCCCTGACACGTCAACGTTGGACGACAGTTCACTTGGGAGGGATAAGACTAGAAAGGATTCATGGATATCCTTCCCACGTGGACCCCGGTGCCCATTCCTCTTCCCCACATGCACACTAAGTGAGCGAAAAAGTGGGATTCATGGCGTGTAGGACTGCCCGCCTCCTCGCCCGACGACCTGTGGGGGAAAGACGACCGGAGACGCTTAATTAGACACCCCTACTATAGAGATAAGCACTGGTGCTTAAGAAAAACTCATTTTATTTTTACCAACCACCTTTCATTGTACAAGGCCGCAGGGTTAACAAGCTACAGCTTGTCCGGACTGAAGCAAGCAGCAGTTACAACAGGACTAGAACTTCTTCTCATGCACTTCCTTGCTAGTTTGAGCTGGAAGTGCAATAATCAAATTCCAGCTTTGCAAACATGGTCTGAGGCACAAGTTCTAGAGATTAGCATTGCATTCATTTTTCAAACATGGTCTGGTTTTTCTAGTTTTATGAAGCTTCTACAAGATTCCTATTTGGTTTTTGTTTTCTTTACTGGTATTACAAGCTTTTATCTCTTATTATTTTTATAAAATATATCATGGAATTTCCAAAAATGTTCACATTTCTAAAAAAATAAAGTTCACAAATTCCAATAACTTTTTAGAACTTTAAGAAATCTTCACAAAGTTTTAATAGTATTCACACTTTTTTATTAACATGTTTCAAATTTTGAATTTTTTAAAAATAAAAGAGCATTTTCAGAAAAATCGAGATAATTTAGAAATCATTAAATTTTTGGAATTGGAAAGTTTTTTAATATTTGAGAAAAAAAATCAATTTCTAGAACTTTTTTCCATTCTAGAATTATTTTTAAATTTCTACACATTTATTTTCATGTTTTTTTTAAATCAAGTATTTTTAGTTTAAAGTTTTTAACATTTCTACTGTAGCTAGTTTTCCTGGGAAGAAGAAGGAAATGCTCCTTTACCCGATAGCTAAGGTAGGTCGGCCCACTAGCTGCCCATATGTGTGATTGATCGTAACGAGCGGGTACCACATGATCCAGTCATGCGCCGTTGGCCCGCGTAATGTTGTTTTTCTTTGAGTTCCCAAACAGTTCGGTTTTAAGCAATATTTCCGTCAATTTCTTTGTAGATTTTTTGTTTTCAGAAGAAAATATATTTAAAAAAAGTGACACTTTGAAATCTTTTTTGCGACAGGAACACTATTTTAGTTACACGTGTATTTTTTAATATTACATGATAATTGTAGAAACATAGATGAACTTTATATAAAAATGCTTGAACAAAAAAAATGGTCATAGTGTAAATGTCCGCCATGTTTAAAAATGTGATCACCATATAATTATAAAAAAATACTTGCCATGTCTTTACCTTTAAAATATTCATATATACACAAGAAAAAAATATTATAAAAATGAAAAAGGTATAAAATGAAAAATAAAATAAGTAAGAGACATATGAATAGTTTCTTTTGACAACCTAGAATATTTTAGAAACTTCAGTTGACAACGTGTTTAAAAAGTTTTTTTCCTGTGGTACGTAAACACTTCGTTTCTAGAGAATGTCATGATGGTTAGCTTTATTAATTAAAACACATTTACATGGTCAGTTCACAAGGGGAGGATAGGGGTAGGAGGATCATGAAGCCAAATACAACTGTTAACACAACACTCTCAAGTGGACCAAGAAGCTGTTCAGCAAGGGCAAGGCTCTGCATAAGATCTCCGGCGCCATCCAAGACGCTCAGGAGCTTGCCAAGGAGCTGGCTGAGCTCCGTCAGAGGTACGCTCTTGAGGCACCAGCGGGTGGTGCGGGGAATGCCATTGATCCTCGCCTCAAGGCTGTGTACAGAGATGTCACGGAGCTTGTAGGCATTGAGGGCATACGGGATGAGTTGATTTCGAAGCTCCTTGATGGGGATGAGATGTCTAAGCAGCAACTCAAGACACTGTCTATTGTTGGATTTGGTGGATTGGGCAAGACAACGCTAGCCCGAGCGATGTACGACAAGATCAGAGCGCAGTTCAGTTGTGGAATGTTTGTTTCGGTGTCTCGGAATCCTAACATAACAAAGATTTTCAAGAAGATGTTGTATGGACTCGACAAAATTAAGTTTGCGAACATCAATGAAGCTGTCAGGGACAACCAACAGCTTATCGAGGAGCTGAGAATATTTCTTCAGGATAAGAGGCATGAATTCATTCACATAAATTCCAAGGCTATAGCACCACCCCATCTTTGCTTAGATATATATACCTCTGTGTCAACAAAATTTGGACAAGTACAAACTTGGTTATGTACGTCTTCATTGATATGTGAACTAACACACTAAACAATCACACAGGTACTTAATAGTGATAGATGACATATGGGGGGAAGATGCATGGGAAATTATTAAGTGTGCTTTCTCGAAGAGCGATCTTGGCAGCCGAGTAATAACAACAACCCGCATAAACAGTGTCTCTGAAGCATGTTGCCCATTTAGCAATGATATTATTCATGAGATGAAATCTCTTGATAATGATGAATCCAAAAGGCTTTTCTATAAAAGAATATTCCCTCAAGGAAGTGAATGCCCCGTTGAATTGGAGGAAGTATCTAGAGAATTTTTGAAGAAATGTGGTGGAGTACCACTAGCCATTATTACTATAGCTAGTCTTTTAGCCAGTAATGATCAACACATGAAGCCAAAGTATCAATAGGACAATGTACTCAGTTCTATTGGCCGTGGACTTGCGGAAGGCCGTACGACGAAGGATATGCAAAGATACTATCATTTAGTTATTATGACCTACCTTCCCATCTCAAGACTTGTTTCTTATATCTCAGTATATTCCCAGAAGATCACCGGATAGATAAAACATGGTTGATATGGAGGTGGATAGCTGAAGGCTTTATCCAAGGTGGACAACAAGAAATTAGCCTATTTGAGGTTGGAGAGACATATTACACGGAGCTGATAAACAGAAACTTGATTCAGCCAATATATGCTGATGTTGAATTTTGTTCTGAAGGTTGTCGAGTACATGATATGGTACTTGATCTCATATGTTCTCTATCGAGTGATGAAAACTTTGTTACTATATGGGATGGCTCTAGGCAAACCAAGAACAATTCAGATAGCATGCTTCGTAGGCTATCCTTTCAAAATAGCATGTCAGAGCTCACCACTCATCAGGTTGATGCCACAAGTATGTCAAAATTGAGGTCTATTACACTGTTTAGAACTGATGATAATCTGATCCGGTCTCTTTCAAGCCTCCAACTGCTGCGTGTGTTGGACTTATCTGGTTGTGATCTCCAGAAAAGTAGCTACCAAATTGATCTTAGGTGTGTTGAGAAATTATTACACCTTAGATACCTAGGGCTACTAGATACATTGGTTGAAGTTCTCCCCACTGAAATAGGAAAACTTAAATTTCTGCAAACGCTGGACTTCAGAACGGGTAAATCTTTGGAGGTGCCATCAAGTGTTGTTTGATTAGGACATTTGATGCGCCTATATGTAAATGAGGGCATGAGATTACCGGTTGGGATAGAGAACTTGATGTCCTTAGAAGAGTTGAGTGTTGTGATGGTGGATGGTACTAGTAGAAAACAGGGCTTTGGTCCAGGCCAGAAAAGGGCATTAATCCCGGTTTACTCACGAACCGGGACCAAAGGGGGCATCAGTCCCGGTTCGTTGTAACATCCCCAGATCTTCACCCTGTTGTTAAGCTAATCAAACTTCCATGTCATCATGATCACTCAGTCAACCTGCCACTTGTCCAAAATCAAACCCAAATTCAAATTTGAAAGGCAAGTCAAATAATTATTTCTTCAAATAGCAAATAAAAAATGTTCATAATATTGCAAATAATCCAGAAGCAATTATAAAAGCATAATCCACATTAATTGAATTAGTTAAGTCACTCTAACAACCTAAAACAGTAGTAAACGGCCACCTTTTAATGCATTTTATTTAATCCAAATTACAACTGAAATCATATTTTACCCAAACCAATTTCTGGTGTTAGCTAATAATACTCTGCAATTATTGGGCTAAGTCTCATATTTTGTAAAAGTCAACAAGTGGCCAAACATTTGTCAGAGTAGAAAGATTAAAAGAAACAGAAAATATTAAAGAAAGAAATAGGAGAAGTCCCTGTATACTAGGCCCATATGGCAATAGGACCAGTGGCAGCATAACCGGCCCAACACACCAAGCCACCGTCATCGTCTTCGTCGCGCTGTCGGCATGCCCGCGCCCGCGCGCGCCCTCGCCGGCTGGATCCTCGACACGGCGATGCTACAGCAAAGCTGAGGGGATAAGAACAAAGCCGACGATGCGGTGGATCGAACCCTAGCCATTCGCCCTTCTCCTCGCTCTCCCTCGCCCTCTCCCTCTCGCGCCCGAGACGCCGTCGCCGCCACCGCTCGATCCCGCGGCCACCGTTATTCCCATGCCGTGCCGCCGTGTCCGAGCGCTCCGCCGTCGACTTCACCATCGCTTGGTCCTCTCCATGGGAGCCGGGAGGCCCTACAGTGCCGGGATCCCACCGCCATCTCCGCCGACCGTCGCCGTTCCCCTCCAACTCCGGCGGCCTCGCTGCAGCTACTAAGCCTCCGCTGGGCCCTCGTGCGCCCTCTAGGTGAGCTCCTCGACCTTCCCCTGCATTGGCGCCACCCCTCTCGCCCTCTAGGCGCCGCTGCCAGTGGAGCCCGAAGCTCCCGCTGCTCGATCCATCGTCGCCGTCGGTAACCTTACTGTCATGGCCACCTGAGCACATGGACGTGCTCAGGGCACCTCCATGGTGCGGCCGGTGCCCTTAGTTTGGCCGCTATCGCCGTGCCTCGCTGTTTCCATAACACGCCTGACAACCGCCGCCACCGTCGTCGTCGCAGAGCTCGTCTCCGGCCACCCCCGCACCTGTGGCTACAATAGATCGACGCAGGATGAACTGCACATTCGAATGCGACTAAAATCATGCAAAAGGGTGCAGTATAGACAAAATCCGAGCTTGACGGAGTTTTCGGACGCGTCCGGCGCTCGCCAGAGCTCATTCCAGCGCCGGCGACCGACGTGTCACGTGTGGGGCCCGCTCGCAGTCGCAGCCAGTGGGTCCCAGGTCGCGGTTAACCGCGTTGACCACGGTCAACGCAGCTGACGTGGCAAGCACCGCCACTGACAAGTGGGCCCGCATAGTTAATTACCGTTAATAGTTAATTAGGGTGAATCTTTTAATTAACTAACCCACTAACAGGCTGGGCCCACTGACTAATTAACTCGGATTAGATAAAATAAATTATGTTAATTAACCATAGAGGCTGACAGGTGGGACCCACCTGCCAGTTTGACCAGTCAACAGCTCTGTTGACTGCTGACCTCACACTGACATCACTGCTGACGCAATAATCCTTTTCTGTTAAATTAAATATTTCAGAAAATGTTTCAAACTTTGAAAATTAATAGAAATTAAACCGTAGCTCCGATGAAAATGATTTATATATGAAAAACGATCAGAAAAACGAGACGAATCCGAATATGCCACTCACATACCTGTCCCCCCCCCTCTAACATGATGAACATGGAACTTTCCTCTCCGGTTCATCTAACCGATAGTTACCCGGAGCTGGTAAAACACCTCCAGATGTTTTCCCTCTCCGACTAACATGCGTAACACTGCGTTAGATAACCCCTAGCATAGCCATTTGCGTTGTCGTGCTCTGTGATTGCATTGTGGCTGTGTATTTATCCATTTCTTCCCCCTCTTCTCCCCGATAGACTGCGAGAGCGCTGATGATCCGGTGGACGACTACCTCACCGTAGAAGTTCCACTTTTGTCTGCAAAGCTTCTAGGCAAGCACCCCCTTTTTTAGCATACCGATATCGCCTATTCTTCTCTCTCTTATGCTTGCATTAGAAGTTGCTACTATTACTGTTATCCTATTTTTGCTGCATAGCCTATTTTATTGTAACCTGCTGTTGCTAACTACCTGCTTATCCTAAACTGCTTAGTATAGGCTGGTTAGAGCCCCATTAGAGACCCCACTTGTCCCAACTGCCCCGCTGGATTATCAGAAGACCCGATCTACGGGATCGAAGACCAGGCCCCGGCACCGCACATCACATCCCCCTTAGTTGCTCGACACTACTGGGTTACTATCGAGTGCCGAGGGTGATACCTCATCAGCACTTCTGATGTTAACCTTGTAGGTTAGTTCATCGGGTATGGTCATCGAGGGTGATTCCTCCTTCTCCACCCCGATAACGACAATGTCGAGCAACTCCTTAAGAGTGGACCTCGAGGGTGATTCCTCCTTCGTTCACCTTGACGATAACATCAGGTGGAATTCCATCGGGGGTGATTCCTCAGGGTTCCCCTTGGTGTTAGACACACGGTTACTATGACTTTAAACTGAACCAAGTTACTAAAGACGGGTCGGCCCTGAGGGGTACCCGCGCGAGCTTAATTGCGAGTGTTGTGGAGTCGGGTTGACCTGGAAGGTGCCCGCGAGATATCTACGAGGCGTGGCCGGGCATTCTTAGCCCTTGCTGCAAGTCCTCGAGACGGGACGACGGGGTCACATCGATCGTGAGTCTCTACTCGTTACCGCGCGCTCCTAATTCACTAACGGTTTGGATATTTGATCCGAGGGGCCTCTGGCCTGATAGCACTAACCATCACGTGGGCATAGTATGGGTGTTCTGCGTTGTATACATCAGCCGAAGCTTAATTGACGTCATGCGACTGAGCGGCGCGCGCCGAATTGGACTGGTTAAGCCCGCGCTTGTATTAAGGGGGTTAGGTCTGCTTTCGGCCGCGTTCGCAACATGCAGGAGTTCTCGAGGCGATGGCCCAAGACCCCTGGGGGCATAGGTTTAGTCCGGCGTGCTGACCTCTCTATTAAGCCTAGGTCGGGTTGCGGCTTATCGTTTGGCCGAGGCCGGGCATGACCCAGAAAAGTGTGTCCGGCCGGAGTTAATCGAGCGTGGTGGGTAAGTTGGTGCACCCCTGCAGGGAAGAAACAATCTATCGATAGCCTGTCCTACGGTAACGGACACTCGGAGTTGTATCCCAATCGATACAACTAGAACCTGACACTTGAGATGATAACTGGATATTATGGCTCTGGGATTGCTTTCTCGCAGGGAGTCGAGGAAGGATCTCTGGGCGAGGTTGATGACACTACTACTACCTTACTTTATGCTAATCTGCACTCTTCTAATGTTGCAAGACCGCTGAAGATGTTGAAGATGCTAGTCTTCGATAGGACTAGGCTCTCCCCTCTATTCTGGCATTTCTGGAGCCCAGTCCACATATACAGCCTCCCTTTGATACTGTTGCATATGTAGTAGACACTTGCTTGCTGAGTACTTCGGATGAGTACTCCCGGTTGCTTTGCTTTCTTTTTCTCCCCATATCCGTTTGTCGCAACCAGATGACGGAGCCCCGGAGACAGCTGCCCCCGCCGACGGCTACTACTACCACCCTCCCGGCGAGTACTACTACGAGGAGTCGTCCGACGACCAGGAGTAGGTTCGGAGGGTCCCAGGCAGGAGGCCTGCGCCTTTCGATCGTAGTTTTTGTTTTACCCCGCCTTCTTAAAGGCTTATTCAGTGTTTTCTTTTATATCTGTACTCAGATATCTGATGCTTCCGCTGACGCTTGTATGCGAGCTTATGTATTCGAGACCTCGAGGCCCCTGGCTTGTAATATAAAGCTTGTATGACTTTATTTATGTTTAGAGTTGTGTTGTGATATCTTCAAGTGAGTCCTTAGGCTTGATCGTGTGCATTTGCGTGTATGGTTAGTGCACGATTAAGCCGGGGGCGTCACAGGTTGGTATCAGAGCCGACTGCCTGTAGGAAATCCCCCTTTCAAACTCCTTGGCCGAAGTTGAGTCTAGTAACAAAAAAAAATGTTTTACTAACTTGGCTGTGTGGCTTACGGGCCCACGTCGCCAAATGGGTGGTATTAGGATCTTTTATTCCTCGTCTTTACTCTGGAACTCTGATCTCTCTTCTATTCGGGTTAAATGAATTTACTAACTACATTAGGTCCTCATAACCACGTCACGTCATCCTGGAGAGCCCCTGCACCACAGATAATCGTCTGCTCCATCAGAAGACTCCGAAGATACTCCTCGAAGTTCCCGAGACACTGTGCCCACTGCTTTGCAGTTCCTGACCACCGATAAACTCCGATGGATAACTACTTACACTCGGCGTTCATATATTCATTTCAGTTACTCCCGGGTTCCATTCGACATATCGAAATACTATCCGACATTTCAAGAATTCTCTAAACCTACTGCCTTGAAGTTCCTTTCCGCCTAAGCACACCTACGAGTAAATCTTCATACTTACCGGGGATTCGTTCATCCCCAGTTGTTAATGTGTTTCTCAAAATACTTTGTAATGCTATCCTTTCTTTCGAGAATCCTCTGCAGCCTATTGCTCTTGAAATTCTTGCCTGCTTGCCTTATGGTTAATTCCCTATGTCTAGTACTCTCCGTTAACCTCTCTTGTCATTACCATTTTGAGCCCCTGATTCAATCTGCTACGAATACTCGCAATCATCACTTGTTTCTTACTAATTCATCCTTCCGGCTCAGACATCATTATTTATATGAGCTGGATCTCGGTAAATCAATCCTTGATTGATTGACCATCTAATTCTATTCAACATACCCATCTTTTTATCAGAGCCTCTGCCTCTGATTCCCCGAATTTTGGAATCGTAAACCCTTCGCATTTAAGCTTCGGCTTATCCAGATGTTTCCATAGACTGATTCCTTTGCATCCCTTCTTCTTTTGGTTGAGTACCGATACTCACATCAGATCCTTTGCGGACCACCTGATCTTTTGGTGGATTGCTATCCGGCAGCTCCTACGTATTTTAAATCGTTGACGACTTTCCCCTGATACGCAATGCCTCTGGCGAATTGTATCATATACTCCGTATCGCCAGCCCTTTGCTTTCGAGCGTGTATCCGTCGCTCCTGTTAGTGTGTTTTATAGCTTCGTAAAATGTCCCGATGGGTTGTATCTAAGCTTCTGTCATCTGCGAGAACCCAGAAACTTCTACGGGTCACTCACTACTGGTGTTACGCCAGATAAATTTTCAACATTTCAACTTCATTAAAAGCGAGAAGTGAATGAAAGGTTATGCATTGAAGAAGTGGGAGTCGACCTTGAACCTTTGTGTTCATGCCCATGGACCCGATATAGAACTTAGCATGGAAGCTGCTCGTAAAAAAAATCCCTTGTCATAAATTCATCTTGTATTTTGCTTTGATCCTTTGCAATCGTAGCTCCGACCATGATTATTCTTCTTTGATCCCATTTCGCGGACAAGATAAAGCACTTGTCTTCTGCGAATCGATATACCTGTCCAACCTCTATACTGAACTACCTCGAGCTTTACCCTCTACTATCTAGATGATATCATCCTATTGTACTACGTTCTATGAATTTTCCGATGGGGTGATACTTTCCCTGTCATAGTCACTCCATGGGTTATGGGTTGTCTTCAACCGAGACCACCGAACAATGAAACGATTCCGCTCGGTGATTCAGCACTCCTAGTACTTTGTTGCTGGGGAGTTGGATACTCCATCACACCATCCCTAGCCTGATCGGCTACATATTTATCATGCTAATCCTAACCGTGCTACCTGGTCCTTATTCCCGGAGCACAACATTTCGACGATCGGCAAAGCTTACGTCGATCTTCCTCATCTTATCATTCCACCTTGAACAACAAGCTAGATTTCGAGCTTGTGTCATATCCGTGGTTTCGTTGACCTTGAACTTCACTTCATCTGCTTTGACCATCTTACTGATCGATCTCATCTCCTTGAAACCCCTCGACAAAATTTGTCATGATCACCGTCGACACTTTGGCTTCTTCAGAGATGTCCATCGAAATCATGATTTTTCCCTCGTCCCTTTATCTAAATGCTTTTGAACTTGCTGTCCTATCATGTATATCCTGCTCTATTTTTTCCCTGGGAAGGATATACTCCCAATTTTTGTGTGTAAACACATTTTCCTTCCCATTGGTTAATTTGAATAATCAATTAATCATTTTTCCTTTCCATCGGTTTGCTTAAACTTTCTTATGATCTGGATGATATAAGCAGAAATAATTCCCTGCTTATGAAAACACCTCAAGGTACAATTCGGTCAGTACGACCCTGTTACTAATGTTGATGACATTCCGGTAACCACCGATGGACGAGAAGTTTGCCTATTGGTCCGCCTCGTTCAACGAGCAGGAAAATGGTTCTCTTCGTCCCTCACCCTTGGTACCGCCGATGTTACTGACATACCATGATGTCGTGACCATTAAGATGTCACCGTTCTCCCTACTTTTGATCGACACCCCCCCACAGTTCCACAGGATCGGAACCTGACTCTCCTGTATATCCCTGATTCCGGAATATTCTTTGCACTTGACTTTGTGTTTTATCACGAGCCACCCTCCGAGAGATGAGCAATTCCCGATGCTATGAACCCCTTTTCCCACTCTGTTCAGGTATCGATCGTTTGTCCATTCGCTTGAAACTTCCTAATGTACCTTCATACTTTGCTATCGATGTTTCCTTAAGGTTCAACTCGAAAGATACTTCTGCCACATTTCCTGAATTGTCTACCAGATAATCGACCCTATAAAGGTCAGTTCCCTCGAAGTTACTCCTCACTTCCCCACTTAAATCTAGGGACGAGATTTCTTGTAGTGGAGGAGATTTGTAACATCCCCAGATCTTCACCCTGTTGTTAAGCTCATCAAACTTCCATGTCATATCATGATCACTCAGTCAACCTGCCACTTGTCCAAAATCAAACCCAAATTCAAATTTGAAAGGCAAGTCAAATAATTATTTCCTCAAATAGCAAATCAAAAATGTTCATAATATTGCAAATAGTCCAGAAGCTATAAAAACATAATCCACATTAATTGAATTAGTTAAGTCACTCTAACAACCTAAAACAGTAGTAAACAGCCACCTTTTAATGCATTTTATTTAACCCAAATTACAACTGAAATCATATTTTACCCAAACCAATTTCTAGTGTTAGCTAATAATACTCTGCAATTATTGGGCTAAGTCTCATATTTTGTAAAAGTCAACAAGTGGCCAAACATTTGTCAGAGTAGAAAGATTAAAAGAAACATAAAAGATTAAAGAAAGAAATAGGAGAAGTCCCTGTATACTAGGCCCATATGGCAATAGGAGCAGTGGCAGCATAACTGGCCCAGCCCACCAAGCCACCATCACCGTCTTCGTCACGCTGTCAGCACGCCCGCGCCCGCGCGCGCGCGCGCTCTCCGGCTGGATCCTCGACACGGCGATGCTACAGCAAAGCTGACGGGATAAGAACGAAGCCGAGGACGCAGTGGGTCTAACCCTAGCCATTTGCCCTTCTCCTCGCTCTCCCTCTCGCGCCCGAGACGCCGTCGCCGCCACCGTTCGACCCCGCGGCCACCGTTGTTCCCATGCCGTGCCGCCGTGTCCGAGCGCTCCTCCGTCGACTTCTCCATCGCCTGGTGCTCTCCATGGGAGCCGGGAGGCCCTGCAGTGCCGGGATCCCTCCGCCATCTCCGCTGACCATCGCCGTTCCCCTCCAACTCCGGCGGCCTCGCTGGAGCTACTAAGCCTCCGCCGGGCCCTCGTGCGCCCTCTAGGTGAGCTCCTCGACCTTCCCCAGCACTGGCGCCGCCCCTCTTGCCCTCTAGCCGCCGCTGCCAGTGGAGCCCGAAGCTCCCGCCACTCGATCCATCGCCGCCATCGCTAACCTTAGTGTCATGGCCACCTGAGCAAATGGACGTGCTCAGGGCACCTCCACGGTGCGGCCGGTGCCCTTAGTTTGGCCGCTATCGCCGTGCCTCGCCGTTTCCATAACACGCCCGACAACCGCCGCCGCCGTCGTCGTCGCAGAGCTCGTCTCCGGTTACCCCCGCACCTGTGGCTACACTAGATCGACGCGGGACGAACTGCACGTTGGAACGCGACTAAAATCATGCGAAACGGTGCAGTATAGACAAAATCTGAGCTCGACGGAGTTTTCGGACGCGTCCGACGCTCGCCGGAGCTCATTCCGGCGCCGGCGACCGACGTGTCATGTGTGGGGCCCGCTCGCAGTCGCTGCCAGCGGGTCCCAGGTCGCGGTTGACCGTGTTGACCACGGTCAACGCAGCTGACGTGGCAAGCACCGCCACTGACAAGTGGGCCCGCGTAGTTAATTACCATTAATAGTTAATTAGGTTAAATCTGTTAATTAACTAACCCACTGACAGGCTGGGCCCACTGACTAATTAACTCGGATTAGATAAAATAAATTCTGTTAATTAACCACAGAGGCTGATAGGTGGGACCCACCTGCCAGTTTGACCAGTCAGCAGCTCTGTTGACTGCTGACCTCATGTTGACATCACTGTTGATGCAATAATCCTTTTCTGTTAAATTAAATATTTCAGAAAATGTTTTAAACTTTGAACATTAATAGAAATTAAACTGTAGCTCCGATGAAAATGATTTTTATATGAAAAACGATCAGAAAAATGAGATGAATCCGAATATGCCACTCACATACCTGTCAGCCCCCTCTAACATGATGAACATGTAACTTTCCTCTCCGGTTCATCTAACCGATAGATACCCGGAGCTGGTAAAACACCTCCAGATGTTTTCCCTCTCCAACTAACATGCGTAACACTGCGTTAGATAACCCCTAGCATAGCCATTTGCGTTGTCGTGCTCTGTGATTGCATTGTGGCTGTGTATTTATCCGTTCCTTCCCCCTCTTCTCCTCGATAGACTGTGAGAGCGCTGATGATCCGGTGGACGACTACCTCACCGTAGAAGATCCACTTTTGTCTGCAAAGCTTCCAAGCAAGCACCCCCTTTTTGAGCATACCGATATCGCCTATTCTTCTCTCTCTTATGCTTGCATTAGAAGTTGCTCCTGTTACTGTTATCCTATTTCTGCTGCATAGCCTGTTTATTGTAACCTGCTGTTGCTACCTACCTGCTTATCCTAAACTGCTTAGTATAGGCTGGTTAGAGCCCCATCAGAGACCCCACTTATCCCGACTGCCCCGCTGGATTATCAGAAGACCCGATCAACGGGATCGAAGACCAGGCCCCGGCACCGCACATCACTTCCCCCTTAGTTGCTCGACACTACTGGGTTACTATCGAGTGCCGAGGGTGATATCTCATCAGCACTTCTGATGTTAACCTTGTAGGTTAGTTCATCGGTTATGGTCATCGAGGGTTATTCCTCCTTCTCCACCCCGATAACAACACTGTCGAGCAACTCCTCAAGAGTGGACCTCGAGGGTGATTCCTCCTTCGTTCACCTTGACGATAACATCAGGTGGAATTCCATCGGAGGTGATTCCTCAGGGTTCCCCTTGGTGTTAGACACACGGTTACTATGGTTACTATGACTTTAAACTGAACCATGTTACTAAAGACGGGTCGGCCCTGAGGGGTACCCACGCGAGCTTAATTGCGAGTGATGTGGAGTCGGGTTGACCTGGAAGGTGCCCGTGAGATATCTACGAGGCGTGGCCGGGCATTCTTAGCCCTTGCCGCAAGTCCTTCAGACGGGGCGACGGGGTCACATCGATCGTGAGTCTCTGCTCATTACCGCGCGCTCCTAATTCACTAACGGTTTAGATATTTGATCCGAGGGGCCTCTGGCCTGATAGCACTAACCATCACGTGGGCATAGTATGGGCGTTCTGCGTCGTATACATCAGCCGAAGCTTAAGTGACGTCATGCGACTGAGCGGCGCGCGCCGAATTGGACTGGTTAAGCCCGCGCTTGTATTAAGGGGGTTAGGTCTGCTTTCGGCCGCGTTCGCAACGTGCAGGAGTTCCCGGGGCGATGGCCCAAGACCCCTGGGGGCATAGGTTTAGTCCGGCATGCTGACCTCTCTATTAAGCCTAGGTCGGGTTGCAGCGTATCGTTTGGCCGAGGCGGGGCATGACCCAGAAAAGTGTGTCCGGCCGGAATTAATCGAGCGTGTTGGGTAAATTGGTTCACCCCTGCAGGGAAGAAACAATCTATTGATAGCCTGTCCTACGGTAATGGACACTCGGAGTTGTATCCCGATCGATACAACTAGAACCTGACACTTGAGATGATAACTGGATAGTATGGCTCTAGGATTGCTTTCTCGCAGGGAGTCTAGGAAGGATCTCTGGGCGAGGTTGATGACACTACTACTACCTTACTTTATGCTAATCTGCACTCTTCTAATGCTGCAAGACCGCTGAAGATGTTGAAGATGCTAGTCTTCGATAGGACTAGGCTCTCCCCTCTATTCTGGCATTTCTGCTGCCGAGTCCACATATACAGCCTCCCTTTGATAATGTTGCATATGTAGTGTAGACCCTTGCTTGCTGAGTACTTCGGATGAGTACTCACGGTTGCTTTGCTTTCTTTTTCTCCCCATATCCGTTTGTCGCAACCAGATCACGGAGCCCCGGAGACAGCTGCCCCCGGCGACGGCTACTACTAATACCCTCCCGGCGAGTACTACTACGAGGAGCCGTCCGACGACCAGGAGTAGGTTCGGAGGGTCCCTAGCAGGAGGCCTGCGCCTTTCGATCGTAGTTTTTGTTTTGCCTCGCCTTCTTAAAGGCTTATTCAGTGTTTTCTTTTATATCTGTACTCAGATATCTGATGCTTTCACTGACGCTTGTATGCGAGCTTATGTATTCGAGCCCTCGAGGCCCCTGGCTTGTAATATAAAGCTTGTATGACTTTATTTATGTTTAGAGTTGTGTTGTGATATCTTCAAGTTAGTCCTTAGGCTTGATCGTGTGCATTTGCGTGTATGGTTAGTGCACGATTAAGCCGGGGGCGTCACATTCGTGAGGCCAGGGCGCCGGCCGGGCCTCGTGGGCCATTGATCTCGGTTCGTCTGACCCCTTTGGTCCTCGTTCTAGACATGAACCGGGACCAATGGGCCTCGCTCCTGGCCCACAACCTTTAGTCCCGGATGGTGGCTGGAACCGGGACCAAATGTGGTCCTTTAGTCCCGGTTTTAGCCACCAACCGGGACTAAAGAGTGGCCTATATATACCCCCGTCCCTGCCCGTGAGCAGAGTCACTGCTCTGTTTTTTGACCGGCCGTGGGAGAGCTTTGTGGTGCTCTAGCTCACCTCCTATGCACATGAGGTGTTCGATGAAATGCCCGAGCCACACTTAAGCTTTCTCCTCTCGAAGCTCCTTGTCCAAACTCCATTTTCCTCAAGATTTGTCTACATTTGGCGGTCCGTCCTATCCCGTCCCCGTCCTCACAGCCGTCGATCGCCCGCGCCGATCTCGTCGCCGGCACCACCGTGGTGAGCCTCTTGTTCTTATCTTCTTTCTAAAAGAAAAAAAATTCTTACTTGTATGATTTAGATAGATACTTGTATAATTTTCTTACTTTTATTATTGTTTGTTATTATATAGTGCGATGGTTTTGGTATCCGCCTCCGTCGGCGCTCGTCCTGTCTATGATTCGGATGTGGTATATATTATCTTTTATAACTATTTGGTTCATTTAATGTTTATGACAATTATGCCGACCAACGTGACATAGATGTTTTTATCTAGGAGGTATGTGAACCGGAAATTCCAACCGACCCTATTGTCGAGAGGTTAAATTTAGTTGAAGAAGAAAACAATTACCTGAAGAAAAATTTGAAAACAATTGAGGAGGAGAAGATGAGATTGGAGTTGCATGTTGCGGATGTCGTCCATGATCACAAGATCAAGATGGATGAAATGCGCTTGAAGATTAGAAAGATTAAAAAATATGCCATTCATACTGAGGCTTGGTATCATTATGCCGTTGGATCAATTGTTACCTTAGTTGCGATATGATCACATTTGTTGTTGCATTGAAATGTTTTACATAGTTTCAATGTATGGTTTAATTAGATGCTCTGGAGAGCTATGTGTTGTTCAATGAGAACTATGTATGTACTTTGGTTTTAATGTGATGATGAACATATATTAATTTGGTCACTTCTCTATTCATGATGTTCTGTAATGGTTTTTGACACACTTAATTATATATAACTAGTCAGCAACCCGTGCACCTGCACGGGCTAGCACTTTGGATATACATTGTATGCCTAAAATTGTGCACATTAGAAATGTCAGGGCAAAATTAGAACACACTCATTTGAAATATTATTACTGAAATGCATGTTACTTTTTTTCTTGGTTAGATTTGGATGTTGAAAGAGTTATATTCCTTCTATATACCTATTGTGTCATGGCGCACTTGACCTCAGATTGATAGATGTTACACCCTCTATTTGTAAATATAAGACGTCTTATATATAGGAACATGGGTAGTTAATATGAGGGTGCAACTTTGCTGAGGTTGTGCATACGTTGTCAACATGCATAGGTGTTAATGAAAAATCATGTTTGTTCAATTCAATTATAAATATCCCATGAATTTGTAGAAGTTCTAGAAAAAGAATGAATGAAAGTCTAAATTTGATCTTCAGTTAGCCTTTAACACATCCATGCAGAAGTGCGCTATGTCGCGATGAGATCATTTAGTTTCATGTTCGACCATATAGTGAGCAATATTTTATAAAATGTCAAAGTAATATTCTATACACTAAACAGAAAAATCACAATGTCCTATTTTATTTTTCAAATCAAAGCATGTAGGATGGATTATCTGTATGGTTTTTTTTTCTTAATGATGTAATTTAAATAAATTTTTATATGAATATCAAAATGGATGTTTGAAGTATTTTAGGTCAAAATGGAGTTTTCACTATCAACAGCACTCTTTAGAAGTCACGAACCGTTTTGGAAAAAAGTTAAGATCTACTCCCGAATATTAAAGTGGAAATTATGATGAGAAGTATTTTACACATTTTCCTTTTTCTGGTCAAAGCGCATTCAATAGAATAATTGATTGGTACATATGTGGACGTTAGTATTAGTAGTTGCATGCTTCCAAAGAAAATATGAAACACATGCTCTAAAAATATAATTCACCGCTCAAGCATGCATCACGCAAATGTAGCAAACAAAAGAGAGAAAAGTTGGATGATGCTCGTGTTTTTTTCAAGGTATAACGCTCAGCTTTTTTATTTTGAAGGAAACAAAGAGAGACCATGGGGAGGAGGACTCACGTATGTTTTCTTTAGTGATGACGCGCAATTTTTTCTTTGTGGGAAACAAAGAGAGACCATGGGGAGAAGGACTCATGTATGTTTTCTTTAGAGATGACATCCGGTTTTTTTTTATGAGGGAAAATGGAGAGAGACCATGGGGAGGAGGAATCTTGTACGTGGGATAGGAGAGCTCGACTCCTGTTTTTATTTTTTTGAACAATTAGCTGGTCTCCTGTTTCATCCTACGACTATAGATGAATGATATATTAATCCGATGGTCAAAATTTCTTAATTCTAAGAATTAACTTGGTGCCTCGTATGGTGCTTCCAATTAGTAAATATAAGATGCACGCAGATGAACCGGCAATGGATGTACGGTGACAGACGCACCTCCGAGTACATTAAGGGAGTGCATAATTTTCTCGAAGTGGCTGAGGCAAACAAGCAGAATGGTTTTATGTGTTGTCCATGCCCTAGATGTGGGAATATGAAGTCTTACTCTAACCGGAAAACCCTTCACACCCACCTGCTTGAGAAGTGTTTCATGCCACACTATAATGTTTGGACCAAGCATGGAGAAAGAGGGGTTATGATGGAAGACAACGAAGCAGAAGAGGATGATGACAACTATGTGCCCCGTGAATACGGTGATGCTGCAACCAGGGAAGCTGATGAAGATCAAGAGGAACCAGACGATGTGCCCGATGATGATCTTCGCCGGGTCATGATGCAAAGAGACAATGCGAAAGTGAAAAGGAGAAGTTAAAGTTCGATCGCATGTTAGAGGATCACAAAAAAGGGTTGTACCCAAATTGCGAAGATGGCAACACAAAGCTCGGTACCACACTGGAATTGCTGCAGTGGAAGGCAGACAATGGTGTATCTGACAACGGATTTGAGAAGCTACTGAAAATATTGAAGAAGAAGCTTCCAAAGGATAACGAATTGCCCGACAGTACGTACGGAGCAAAGAAGGTTCTATGCCCTCTAGGATTGGAGGTGCAGAAGATACATGCATGCCCTAATGACTGCATCCTCTACTGCGATGCGTACGAGGATTTGAACGCATGCCCGTTATGCGGTGCATTGCGGTATAAGATCAGACGAGATGACCCTGGTGATGTTGAGGGCGAGTGGCCCAGGAAGAGGGTTCCTGCCAAGGTGATGTGGTATGCTCCTATAATACCATGGTTGAAACATCTGTTCAGAAACAAAGAGCATGCCAAGTTGATGCGATGGCACAAAGAGGACCGTAAGAAAGACGGGAAGTTGAGAGCACCCGCTGACGGGTCGCAGTGGAGAAAAATCAAGAGAAAGTGGGGGGACTTTGCAGGTGACGCAAGGAACGTATGGTTTGGTTTAAGAGCGGATGGCATTAATCCTTTTGGGGAGCAGAGCAGCAATCATAGCACCTGGCCCGTGACTCTATGTATCTATAACCTTCCTCCTTGGCTGTGCATGCAGCGGAAGTTCATTATGATGCCAGTTCTCATCCAAGGCCCTAAGCAACCCAGCAACGACATTGATGTGTACCTAAGGCCATTAGTTGAAGAACTTTTACACCTGTGGAATGGAAACGGTGTACGTGTGTGGGATGAGCAAGACCAACAGGAATTTGAACTACATGCGTTGCTGTTTGTAACCATCAATGATTGGCCTGCTCTCAGTAACCTTTCAGGACAGACAAACAAGGGATACCACGCATGCACACACTGTTTAGATGACACCGAAAGTATATATTTGGACAAATGAAGGAAGAATGTGTACCTGGGGCATCGTCGATTTCTTTCGACCAACCATCAATGTCGAAAGAAAGACAAGCATTTCAAAGGCAAGGCAGATCACCGGAAGAAGCCCGCCGTTCGTACTGGTGATCACATACTTGCTATGGTCAATGATTTACAAGTAATCTTTGGAAAGGGTCCCGGCGGACTATCTGTTCCGAATGACGCTGAGGGACGCGCACCAATGTGGAAGAAGAAATCTATATTTTGGGACCTACCCTATTGGAAAGACCTAGAGGTCCGCTCTGCAATCGACGTGATGCATGTGACGAAGAATCTTTGCGTGAACCTGCTAGGCTTCTTGGGCGTGTATGGGAAGACAAAAGATACACCTGAGGCACGGGAGGACCAGCAACGTGTGCACGAAAAAGACGGCTTGCCTCCAAAGCAGTATGAAGGTCCTGCCAGCTACGCTCATGCCAAAGAAGAGAAGGAAATCTTCTTTGAATGCCTGCTCAGTATGAAGGTCCCGTCTGGCTTCTCGTCGAATATAAATGGAATAATAAATATGGCAGAGAAAAAGTTCCAGAACCTAAATTCTCATGACTGCCACGTGATTATGACGCAACTGCTTCTGGTTGCATTGAGGGGGCTTCTACCGGAAAATGTTCGACTAGCCATTGTGAAGCTATGTGCATTCCTCAATGCAATCTCTCAGAAGGTGATCGATCCAGAAATCCTACCAAGGTTAAGGAGTGATTTGGCGCAATGTCTTGTCAGTTTCGAGCTGGTGTTCCCACCATCATTCTTCAATATCATGATGCACTTCCTACTTCATCTAGTCGACGAGATTGCCATTCTGGGCCATGTATTTGTACACAATATGTTCCCCTTTGAGAGGTTCATGGGAGTCTTAAAGAAATATGTTCGTAACCGTGCTAGGCCAGAAGGAAGCATCTCCATGGGCCATCAAACAGAGGAGGTCATTGGGTTTTGTGTTGACTTCATTCCTGACCTTAAGAAGATTGGTCTCCCTCAATCGCGGTATGAGGGGAGACTGCTTGGAAATGGCACGCTAGGAGCGGACTCAATAATATGTAGGGACGGGTATTCTTGGTCTCAAGCACACTACACAGTTCTGCAGAATTCTACCTTGGTGACCCCGTATGTCAATGAACACAAGAATATTCTGCGCTCCAAACATCCGGAGCAGTGTGATGACTGGATTACATATGAACACATCAGGACTTTCGGCAGTTGGTTGCAAACACGTCTCATGGGTGACAACACTGTTTCTGATGAGCTGTACTCGTTGGCCAGGAGACCATCTTCGACTGTATTGACTTACAAAGGGTACGAGGTAAATGGGAATACATTTTACACGATCGCCCAAGATCAAAAGAGCACCAACCAAAACAGTGGTGTCCGCTTTGATGCAGCAACCAAGAGGGGAAAGGTCGACACATATTATGGTTACATAGTGGACATATGGGAACTTGACTATGGACATGATTTTAAGGTCCCTTTGTTTCAGTGCAAATGGGTCAATCTGTCAGGGGGCGGGGTACATGTAGAGCCACAGTACGGAATGACAACAGTGGATCTGAACAATCTTGGGTACACAGATGAACCATTCGTCCTAGCCAATGATGTGGCGCAGGTTTTCTATGTGAAGGACATGTCTACCAAACCGAGAAAAAGAAAAGATAAGGAAGCGAATACATCATACGATGAGCCAAAGCGCCACATAGTTCTTTCACGAAAAAGAGACATCGTGGGAGTGGAGGGCAAGACAGACATGTCTGAAGATTATGAAAAGTTTCATGAAATTCCTCCCTTCAAAGTCAAGGCTGACCCAAGCACCCTGTTAAACGATGAAGATTATCCATGGTACCGGCGCAATAAGCAAAGGGCACAAGTGAAGAAAAAGTGAAGACTATCGCTGCAGTTACATGTGAAGAAATAAAATGCCTTTTGTAACAGATGAGTTTTCGTATGAAACCCTGATACTTCGAAAGAGATTGTCCATTTTGTACATGAAGTGCATCTAGCTTTTGCCGTAACCCTCTCAACTGTTTAGAACATGCTATGTGGGTGAAATAATGATACCATGCCAACTTTCAACCTTTTCAAAGTTCATTTTTAGTGCTTTTCAATTTCAGGGTCATTTAGCTAAAAAAATCAGTAAATGCATGAAAAATACCAAATGAAGTTAGAAAGGGTTGAAAATTAATGATGTGGCTTTGAATGGTGCATTTTGAACACACAAAAATTCTGGAGTTCAAATAAGTTCAAAAAAAATGAAATCCCTTTGTAACAGATGAGTTTTCGTCCGAAACCCTGATACTTCGAAAGAGATTGTCCATTTTGTACACGAAGTGCATCCAGCTTTTGCCGTAACCCTCTCAACTTTTTAGAACATGCTATGTGGGTGAAATGATGATACCATGCCAACTTTCAACCTTTTCAGAGTTCATTTGAAGTGCTTTTCAATTTCAGGGTCATTTAGCTCAAAAAAATCAGTAAATGCATGAAAAATACCAAATGAAGTCAGAAAGGGTTGAAGTTGATGATGTGGCTTGAATGGTGCATTTCGAACACACAAAAAGTCTGGACTTCAAATAAGTTCAAAAAAATGAAATCCCTTTGTAACAGATGAGTTTTCATCCGAAACCCTGATACTCGAAAGAATGTCCATTTTGTACACGAAGTGCATCAGCTTTTGCCGTAACCCTTCAACTTTTTAGAACCATGCTAGTGGGTGAAATTATGATACCATGCAACTTTCAACCTTTTCAGAGTTCATTTGAAGTGCTTTTCAATTTCAGGTCGGATTTAGCTCAAAGAATGAACTAATAGCAAAAATGAACTAGAAAACTTTTATGAAACTCTAATAGCAAAAAGAATGAACTACAAATAATCAATCAATATTCTGTTATGATCAATAAAACAAAACTATAATATTCTTCAATAGAAAAAGAATCAACTAAAAAACTTTTAAAAAAATCTATAGCAAAAGGAATCAACTAAAAGATTTTTATAAACCTCTAGTATTTTGAAACTAAAAATTATATAAAATTTATGCAACTACAAATTATCAAAGTATTTTTTTGTTCAAAACATTAATAGCAAAAATAATTTGCATAAAGAATTTTTTTGTTAGAAACTTTAATAGCAAACTAAAATAAAAAAATCTGTTTTTGATTAAAATAGACATTTAAAATAACCTAAAAATTACCAAATTGAATATAATGATTAAAAACAGTAATATTAAATAACAGGAAAAAGAATCACTCAATAATCTATTTTTATAGTAAAGTTATTCACAAACTAGTGATTCAAACGAATTTAAAAGAATTCAAATTTAAACTATTCAAATTTGAAAACTAATAGCACTAACAGAAAGTTTATAATTTTTGTGACCTAAAAGAAAAAGAATCACTGAAAACCTGTAAGTATTTAGCTGTAAGTAGAAACAAAAGAAAATAAATAAAGCAAAAAAGAAAAAAAAAACTAAAATATTTTTTAAAAAAAATGCCGGCTACCGGGCCACCATGGCCAGAATACGACTAGAAACCCAACTAGCTAGTTGGGCTAGGATTCAGGCCCGCAGCAGGCCCAGTAGGCCCACAGGCAGAGAAGTGTGAGAATAGGCCCGTAAGCCTGCAGTTGAGAGGAGCTCGAGAGGGTTGGCGCAGCAGCGCTTATAAACCAATCTCGAGCCCTCTCAGCTAGCGAGGTGGGACTAAACATCCCACCGCACCGCGCCAGCACAAAGCCTTTGGTCCCGGTTGGTGGCACCAACCAATACTAAAGGGCGGCATTGGTTCCGGTTCGTGCCACCAAGCGGGACCAATGCCCCCCTTTAGTCCCGGTTCATGCCCCCAACCGGGACCAAAGGTCTCTGCTTCCCGGCCTTTGGGCTGACGAAAAGTGACCTTTGGTCCCGATTGGTGGCACCATCCGGGACTAAAGGGAGGCATTGGTCCCGGTTGGTGCCATAAACCGGGACCAATGCTTAGTGTATATAAGAGAATACTTAGAAAATTTCAGTTTTCATCTACCAGTTGCCCCGAGCCCGCCGTCCTCGTCGCCGGCATCCTCGAGGCCGCCGTCCTCGTCCCCGTCCCCATCGCCTCCCCGAGCCCGCCGTCCTCGTCCCCGTCGCCGCGTGCCGCCCCGAGCCCGTCGTCCTCGTCCCCGTCGCCGCGTGCCGTCCCGAGCCCGCCGTCCTCATCCCCGTCGCCACGTGCCGCCCCGAGCCCGCCGGCCTCGTCGCCGGCCTCCAGCCATCGCCGCCCCCCCAGTGAGCCTCCCCCCTTTCCCATGGTCCCCTGCTCCCCGTCTCCGCGCGTGCCCTCGAGCCCGTTGCTCTGCCCCATGGTCGCCGCCGGCCCCGACGCACTAAAGAGCAGCAACAACGCCGTGAAGGAGAGGAGAAGGAGTGGAGCAGCAGCAACGCTGCGCCCTCGAGCCCCCTTGCTCTCTGAACTTTCTGAATTTTTTTTACAGTGATGAACATTGCATATAAGGTGTTTAATGAAATGCTAGATGGCTTTGGGCATTTTTGGAATTTCTGAATTTTTTTGTGGTGAGGTACTGATGCAAGACAAAGGTGATGGCAAAATTTCAGTATTTTTGGAGTGGTTTAGAATAGGTTTTCAGCAAGGAATTTGAATCTGGTTCAAATTTCATTTGAATGAAATTTGAAAAATTTGAACTATGGATTAGAAGGTTTTTGGTGAAATGGAGTGTGGGTACTGTCATGAAGTTGGAGTAATTTTTGTGGTTGTTTTAGATGAGATGAGATGAGATGAGATGTATGAGATGTCATGTGAAAATGTGCTATGTTTATTTAAAAGAATAGATAGATGGATGAAATGTAATATGCATGATGTTTTAAATTTTGAAATGTGCTATGTTTTTTTAGATGTGATAGATAGATGTTTCGTGGAGATGAGATGAGATGGAAGAGAACTTTTTTTAGATGTGATAGGTAGTATTTTTTGAATATTTTTTTCTTCATAGAATATTTACCAAGTTAAATGAGTTAGTGTGATTTTTTTGTCGAGATGAGATGTATGAGATGTTTTGCGGAGATGAGATGAGATGTTGTCATGTGGAATTTTTTTTGTTCATAGAAAACTCTGGTAACTTCGACATGAGGGGGGACGTCGATCAACCCCCTCTCGCCCGACCAACTCTCGAGTCCACCCAAACCGGGACTGAAAAAGCATTGTAATTAGCGTTGGACATGGGGGGGGGGGGGGGGGCGGGGGGGGGACGTCGGACATGCATGAGAGAGGCGGTCCGCTCGCCCGACCAACTCTCGTGGCCACTCAAACCATAGACGAAGAAAGAGCGTTGTCGATCTACCCCCTCCTGCCCCTACCCGTAATTGTTATGTTCATTGTTGTCATTAGCTAGGTATATGTTTGTCCATATGATTCCTTGTTGTGATTAGCTAGCTAGGTCTATGTTTGCCACTAATATATCCATCTCTCATGTTTGTATATTGCCATGTTGTAATATTTGCAGAAACTATGGATCAAAGAGACTTGGAACAAGAACAATTGTTGGGGGATATAATCCTCGGCGGAGGTGATCCCTTTTCGTTTCTCAACGACATCGATGGTCAGGAAGGAGAGGATGACGGCTCTGGTGATCGAACAATGGAGGAGGAAGGAGATGATCATGACGGCTCCGGTGACCGAATGGCGGAGGAAGAAGGAGACCATGATGACGGCTCTGGTGACCGAACGGAGGAGGGAGCTGTTGCAAAGTCCGGCGAGGTATATATATTAATTAAGCCTGTGCTGACTAATTGATGCATTAATTGTTTTGGTATGTACATATATTAATGCTTATTTCTTCTTTTATAGCCCTCCGGATCGAGCCAAACTTCCGTAACGAGACGAGGCCCGAAGAAAAGGTTGCACCAGGATGAAAGGTTCACGATCACAGAAATCGCGGACGATGGCCAACCGATTGATCCCAAGCGGACCAAGGACGCATTTGTTGCTCAGTGCGGAGCTATTGTTAGGGACAGCCTCCCGATCTGCATCGTACAATGGAATAAGAGTAAGGACGACGACCCTGAAGTTTCTTATGTCAAGGATAGACAGAAAGATGATCTTTGGACCTCGCTGATGGCAAACTTCATCCTACCGCCAGAGAAGGATCCGAATACGCCAGTTATAGAGCCAAAGGTCAAGGCGTTTGCTCCTAAGAAGATGGCAGATCTATTCAGGAACTGGAAGAAAGAGTTAAACACAAAGTTTGTCAACAAAGGGGAGACTCCAGAATTCATCGGCCGATATGAGAAGATAAGAGATCACTGGCCCGCATTTGTGGCCTACAAGAATTCGGAGAAGGGTAAGAAAAGGTCAGAGACAAACAAGAAAAATGAGGCAAAGAAGAAGTATCACCATCACACGGGGTCAGGTGGCTACTACAAAGCCCGGCCTTGTGGGACAAAGCTGAGCAAGACCTGCTTGCTAAAGGGGTCCAACCAGTGACATTGAGCTGGCCAGACCATTCAAGGACTTGGTTCTTCGGGGTTGGGGGAACTTTTGACCCAGAAATAGGGGAGTGTCGTTGGACGGACAAGCAACTTGCAATACCAATGAAGAAGCTTCAGGAATATATCACCGCAGCGCAGGAAGGGACGTTCATTCCCGACAGAGAGAAGGACGAGCTGACTGAGGCCCTCGGGAATCCTGAGCACCCTGGACGAACACGAGGCACACCAGGCTCCGTTCCGTGGGTGGTTGGGTTTCCCAGCGCAGGCGGTTACAGAAGCCGAGAGAGAAAGAGGAAAGCGGAGCTGAGCGAAATGCAGAAGCTCAATGCAAGAATAGCGAAGCTAGAGGAACTTGCAGCTACGAGCCAACCATCTCAGCGGCACGAAGCTACCCCAGAAGCTACCCCACCATCTCAGCGGAGAAGCAGCGTGGCTTCCACGGAGCTCATTCAGCCTGATTTCACGGCTCCTCGCTACCCCGTGGATACTATCATGGAGGCTCAACATTGGGAGCTTATGATGAAATGGAAGAACCTGACTTTGAAAGCGGCTGTCGGCTCTGTTGCACCTCCTCAAGCTGACGGAACTTTTCACTACCGTCCGATTCCACATGGCTATGCTGTTGTGACGGTGGATGAAATAATGGAGGGATCTGAGGAGCTGGAGCTTGACCACCCTACAGGTGAAGGGGAGAATCAGCTGGTTTATGCTTTGAGGAGTACATGTCTATGGAGGAAGGAGTACATCAAGCTTCCAAACTGGATGCCTCCTCCTCCTCCTCCTCCGGCGAGTCAGGGCACTCCGCCTCCTCCTCCTCCTCCTCCGGCGAGTGATCAGGGCACTCCGCCTCCTCCGGCGCGTGAGGGCACTCCGCCTCCTCCGGCGCGTGAGGGCACTCCGCCTCCTCTGGCGCGTGAGGGCACTCCGCCTCCTCCTGCTCCTCCTCCTCCGGCGCATCAGAGCACTCCGCTTCCTCCTCCGCCTCCTCCGGCGCGTCGGAGCACTCCGCCTCCTCATCCGCCTCGTCAGCAAAGGCGGAAGAGAGCCGCCGCCGCTCTGGCGGCTAGCAGTACAAGCAGAGGCGGGAAGCAATTCAGATACGATCCATCTCTCAAACCTCTAGAAAAGTTACCATATGAGAGGACCGACAAGGAAAACACGGAAATCAGTGCTGCCAAAGTGAATGAACATTTTGCATGGAAACCTCCACCTTCGAAGGAAACGATAAATCCGGTGAAAGCGAAGTGCACTATCGATGCCCTGAAGCGACCAACACCGCCTCCGCCGCAATCCAACTATAAGCGCATTATTGAAAGACATATAAGGAAGCGGAGTGGTCGGGAAGTACTTGCAGTGATGCAAGGTTAGCAGAACTAAGAAGTGGGAAAAAAATTCTCCATCTCGGCGAACAGGCGAACCAATCGTGCCCCCCGCTCAAGGTGTCTAGTGATATCGTCACTAATCATCCGAGGATGGTGCCCGGTACCAATCCTGCTGATTACCTGAGCGATGATGTAGAGTTTGAAACAATGGAGGTGGACGAATTCAGATACCAGTATGGGCAACCTCTCGTCAAACCTAATCATCCTCCTCTAACAACGATGATGCGAAAAGATTGCATCAATGGTACATGAAAACCTGCAGCGAGTCTGGGAAGGATAGTTTGATGCTGAGAATTAAAGAGGAGCGCGACCTCGTTGGAACTGAGCTGTTGCCTGTTGAATTTGACGAGTTATTCCAGTTATACAATCAAATGGCCCTCGACAAACAACTCGAGACTTGCTACTGTCTGTAAGTACTACTTCTATAATTAAGTCTCTATATACAGCTCAGCTCTTTCATTGCATGTATATATAATTATCGTCACTATATTATGCAGATTGAAGATCGTCGAATGCAGAAAAGCACAAATCTATGACATTGGGTTCATTAACCCAAATATCATACATGAATGGAGGGTTAAAAACAAAGTCACAGATACCGAGGACAATTTGCTACAATCGTTGCTTAAAAATCAAAACAAAGAGAAAATACTCTTTCCTTACAACTTTAAGTGAGTGTTACTGTCTTGTGCATATTCGGTTTCCCTTACGCAAGGTTATATTAATGTAATTGATGAGTTATGCATGCGTGCGCAGTTTCCACTTTAATCTGCTAGAGATTAAGCTTGACCGGGGAGTAGTAACTTTCTTAGACTCGAGACGAAAAGATCCCCAGGACTATGCAGACATGACTGAAATGCTCCAGAAGTAAGTTCAATCGATCATTATCGCACCATATCGGCAACTTTGTTCATTTCCTGATATCAAGTAATTATTTTCTTTGTCTGGCAGGGTTTGGAAAGGGTTCACCGCAATTGCTCCGGGACTGCCGAGGGAGCTGCGATTTACACACCCGAAAGTAAGTACTACTAGCTAATTGCGCGCATCTCCCATTGATTCTAGCTAGTTTCATCAATACCATTTATCATGCTTGATTATCAGTTTGATTGAACTCTATTTCTCGTAAGGTGCTTGTGGCAGGAAGCCGGGAATGATTTTTGTGGATACTACATTTGCGAGTTCATCTACAACGCGACGGTCACTCAGCGGGGCTACTCTGAAAAATAATATGAAGTACGTAAATAATAATATTCACAATTTTATTTTATTACCATCATTTGTGTTGAGTTTTATTCATATATATGTATTGACCCCCTTCTTTAAATTAGATGTGGTAGATGCAGGATGAACTCCTACCACATGATCGCATACGAGCAATTCAAGAGCAATTGGCGGGATTCTTTCTTGACCACGTCATACATGAAGCCGGAGAATACCATGTGCATATAGACTTTAGATGTTAGGGATTGTAAGAGATCTTATATTGTATATATGTAGCTAGTAGCGTCGGATAGATATACGAAAACTTGTTGTTCGACCAATCTTTCGGAGAAAGAGAGGTCACTTCTCTCTGTATATGTTCATGACGATCTTGTGTACTTAATGGTTCCTTCATTTGCTTACTACACTACTAGAAAAAAGGCTGTTAGTGGCGCATCAGTTTTTGCTATTAATGGCGCACTATAGGTGCGCCACTATTAACACGCCACTAGTAACAAATAGTAATGGCGCACCTCTGGTGCGTCATTAGTATCCCAGATAATAGTGGCGCACCACATAGTGCGCCATTACTATGTCCAACAGTGCGCCATTACTATGCCTCCTAGGGGGCCATATTTACCTTCACGTATGCCCCCAAGTGCGCCATTACTATGCCCCATAATGCGCCACTGGTATTTAGCCTTGGTGCGCCACTAATGCTCAATATGGTGCGCCACAACTGGGGGCCATATTTGCCTTCACCTATGCCCCAAGTGCGCCATTACTATGCGCGATAATGCGCCACTGGTATTTATCTTGGTGCGCCACTAATTCTCAATATGGTGCGCCACTACTATGAATATTAGGAATTATTATTTTTTGCTTTTCTGGTATTTGCACAGGTTACAAAATACGTTACAACACAAAATATAAACATCACACAATAGAATTCATCATATTAGTCTCCAAATTCGAAATAGCGAACAAAGTTCAAACATTAGCCAAGTTTAGGTCTCAAGACATTAGCAAAGTTCATCATATTAGACGAGTTTGTCGTCACATTACAAAGTCGATATCGATCATCTAAACTACCATCACATAGAAGAGAGCTGCGGTCACGATGAGCATCATCGCGATGAAACTGGTCTTCATCCGGTTCCTCCTCCGCTCCCTCCTCTCTCCCGCTAGATAGCGCGCGTATCTAGCTTCCGCCTCCGCCCTAGTGGTGTACCCTTTGTAACTGTTACCGCTGAAATGGTGAACCTGTCTCCGACACTCCTCCCAATCGTCGTAGACTCCGGAACCTTACCCTTGTACACGACATACGACGGCATCTCTATGCACTAGACAAACAAAACGTTAGTAGCAACTCACAGATAATATATAAGCAATATATAAGTATGCAACAAAAGGATCGGAAGAGAAAGGCAACACATTAATAGCATGATTCATGGTCCTACTAATAAATAGCATCGATTACATATAAGTTGAATGACTGTCCAAACTAAAGAGACATACAAGTTCATTAAAGTTTAATTACAACATGAGCTCATCGATATTTCAGAACTACATAGCATCAATACTTTCGACTCGACTAAGGGACCAGAGCGTGGATGAAGCCGCAGTCTTTCGTGATGGTCATGAATGTGCGGTCGTTGTCAGCCTGCATTTGTAGCGTTGTTTCTATTTCACTGTTGGACGGTTGATATTTGAGGTCGAACTGCCCCGAGGTACGAAGGACATCTTGATAGATGATTTCCGCAAACTCCGACTGGATGTGAAAGAATTCTTGTCTGATGTCCTCGTCCTGGATTGCCGACAAGCGTGCGGCCCAATCTTTGAGATTATTTGGTAGCATAAGGTGATTATGGTCCCGTACGATCGCCCGCATGTGATGGAGGGCGTAGTAGGCATCCTTCTGACTGCCAGGCAGCTGCTTGACGCAGGGGAACGTCGTTACGTGGGTGAACACGTGCTTGCCGTACCTACAAATTGGCCTCCTAAAGGTGCCTCCAGATTTGGCGTAGCCGGGGAGAGCATCATCAAGAACTTTCTTCATATTTGTGTAGTCTTCTTCGACTGACGTTCCGAGTCGAAATACGTGGCCATGGAATATTTTGGGCTTAAGAGGATGAGTGTGCAATGTGTGTCACTGCACAAAACACGGAATGTTAGAAAAAAAAAGAACGATCAAAATCTAAGAAATCATATGTTACGGGGCGGTGAGGGGATGACTTACTCGGAAAAGTAAGGCACGAGGAAGTTATCCTTATCTGGGTTCGCCAGAATGACGCCTTCGAGGTATGAACTCGCGACTTGCCGGTCCCCAGCGCTGCCCAAGATCTTGGCATGCATGTAGAAGGGGTCGACTATCACGATGTCCGGGGTCTTGTCTGTAATGATCCGCATCTCCATACTGAGCGAAAATAGCCGAATGAAGGTGTAGTGCAGCGGATGAAGGTTAAACATAGCGAAGATGTCATCAAACCGCAGGACGATCATACGCCCGATGGTGCTATCGACAAAGCACTTGCCCTCTGGCACCTTGGCCACGAAAACCGGGTATGCCACATCATTCTCGGAGAGACGCCGCTTCTCCATAGAAAGAACACTGTCATGCAGACTCCGCATAGCACCGGTTGCAGCATTGAGCAGATTAGTCGGTAGCATCGGCCTACCCGCCACATGCACCCTCCTCGAGATATCCTTAGGTATTGGTGGCCCGTCCTGAGCACGGATCGTACTCGGTTCCGGCTGGCTCACACCCTTGTTATTTTTTCTTTTCCATCCCTTCTGCTTCTTCTGCTGTAATGGGATCGAGTTCTGCTCAGAGACCACCTTCTTGAGTGTGTTGGGGCTGATAATATTTTGCACCTCGGCTATTTGAGTCTCGGTGAAGGCGGCAGCTGGAGGCGTCTCCTGAGAACTGAACGCCAGACGACGCCTGTTGCAATTGGGTTTCTCCGTGGTACCAGCTAGATCGCGATCATCTTTTGCAGGGTTGGGTTCTTGAGAAGGAGGCCCCAAGAATTCGTCACCGTACCCATGTTCATTGAATTACTTATCGATGTTGGAAAATGTACCATCGTCGTCGTCCGGATCCTGTGCCATATGCATGTCCGGATCAGCTGACGGCGGTAGCGTTGCGGCGGTCTTGCCATGGCTTGGCGCCGGCATGACTGGCGGTGTTGTCTGTGGGGTGGTGTCCCCCGCCCCCAAACGAATCTGGCTCTTCGGCCAAAGCATGGACCAGCTTAAGCAGGCGCTGAGGGTCATCACATCATCTTCGTCGGCCCCAGGGGGTCGAAACGGAGGTAAAAAGTCGTTGCAGCCCCGCAGCACCCGAACCAGTTGAACCCTATACACGGTGGGTGGCATCGGATTACCGTGGAACACGCAGTTGCCCGGTTGAACGATTTTGGCCTTGGCGACATCGATCAACTCGCCGTCCACGAAGTGCAGGAGAGTGCATGGAACATCGGCGGCGCCCTGCGAAAACATGTAGGGCATCAGGGATGCCCAGTCAAAGGCAAGGAGATGAAGTCATCGGCCGAGGCTTAGTTACCGTGATGGCGTCGAGCTCGGCTAATGTCGAGGCACCGCCAACGGCGGGCGTGCAACTGACGGAGGGGCCGCTTGCTGCCGAGGTGCCGGCTGGCGTATTCTTCCCACACCCGGGTGCATTAAGCTCCAATGCCGGCGCCGACGCCGGAGACACCAATGCCGGCGCGTTGTGCGAGTTGCTGCCCGTGAAGCTGGGAATCGGGGCAGCCCCTGTTGGCCGCCCGCAATCCACGCCTGCAGCCCCTCAAGCAAGGTAGGCATAATGGCGGTGATCGTCGCTCCCAGTTGGTCTCGCACTTGCTCTTGGACTATCTCCGGAATCCGCGCCACTTGTGCCTTGAGTTCTTTAACCTCGCGCTCCTGGCTTTCTGAGCTGGTCTTTCTCTCCTTTCGCCCAGCCTTATAGTATTCCGACCATTTCGTGCACAAGCCTTTGCCGGCCACACGACCAGCTGACGACGGCTTACTGAACTTATCCTTGTGTTTCATTACGTTCAACACCCTATTTAAAGTGGTGTCCCAAGGGGCAGACGTGGAGCTCTGAGACCCCGCACTACTGCTTTCAGTTTCCTGCGGAAGGAACGTGAACCATTTAGAAATTTGGCTTCATTAATTAGAATGCAACCATATGGAGCTAATTACGCGGGGGTGTATTCCTTACCAGAACAAGCTCAAGCGCCTTCACCTTCGGATCGGTGGTAAGCTCCTTTGTTACCGGGTCCACCTTGTACCGGGCCTTGACATAGTTCCTGGTCTGCTTTTCATGGTATTTATCGAAGAGGGGCGGTAGGCCTTGTTCGACACGCTCCGCGTCCTCCTTGTCCCATATAGGTTCCGCCACTCTGTAACCGCCGGGACCAAGTTTGTGGACCCCTAAGCTCAAGTCCCGCATATCTTTCCCCCACTGACTTGATTCCGCGGATGCGTTGCTCTCGCACTTGATCTTGAACTCCAGGTAGTCAGCTTCGCTGATCGAAGGATTTGTCTCCTTGATCTTCTCATAACTATCACCACTTAGAATCCTTCTCTTCACCGCGGCTCTCCAAGTAGCCAGGGCCGTGCTCATCTTCGTGAGGGCGGCACTGTTCACTTTATTCCCTGAGAGGCGTGTGTTTGCGAAGTCACCGGGGAACTTGTATCGTTCGTGCAGCTTCGTGAAGAGGAGGTTGCGCAAAGTCCCTTGGTCACGATGCCTTAGGTTCTCGGTATTGATCGAGACGGTGCTCCGGAGAATGCACCCGACTTGTCCCGCGTACCCACTGACTAATTCTTTGGGCGCCGTTGGATGCCCACTGGAGGACACTTCAGTAAATTCCTCCTTGACGGTGCCGAGCACGTTCGGGCGCCGGTCCTTCCGTGGCGCCGGTCCTTCCGTTGCCTCTTCGGTTGGCTGCCATCTGTGCGTGCGCTTGTAGGGGAACGCAGCAGAAAACAAAAAATTTCCGACCTACGCACCAGCCCAGGACCACTATGGAGACTGCATACAAGGTTTGATCATTTTCGTTACCGACTCGAAGCGCAGCGGAAGTAGAGTCGATGACGATCGGCGGTGCAGATCCCCGCAGCTAGGATTTACAACCTCCCAACCGCGAGGATGTATACCCTCGTCTTCCCTTCGGATAGCCCTCCGGGAGGCGGTCGAACAGCCCCCCCGGACGATGTCGCGGACAGCCCTTCGGGAGGACCTTCGAAACTCGAACGGTCACTCGGACAGCCCTTCGGGAGGACTCACAGAACTCGGGCCGTCACTTGGACAGCCCTTCGGGAGGCACTCATGAACAGCCCCTCGGGCACTAAGATCGAAACTACGACCTCTCTACAGAGTTGCACACATACGGTGTCATCTATCCGGCAGGGCTTCGCCGTCCAGAACTAGTTCCCACCGGAACCCAGACAGCCTTTCGGCTCTACGAAACTCTTTTCGTGGGAGGGAGAGAGAAGCCAGATCATTGCAATGGCATGTATGTGAGAAGGGATGAGTGTGGAGGGCTGCCCCTCCACCTCTATTTATAGGAAATCCCAAGGGGTAGGGTGGTTTTACAAGAAAACCCAAAAAGCACATGGATGAAGTCCTTCCACAAGGACCCAAATGTGAAACCAAGGCACAAGAGGGGGCTCCAAGGAGGAGTCCCCATGTGGCCAGCCACACCTAGGAGGGGCCCCCCCATGGGAGCCCTCATCCATCCACATCACCTTCTAGAAGCCTTTAGCAAAAGCCCTAAAAGGTGGCTTTCCAAAAAATTCCAAAAAGCACTTTCACTATTCACGACAACATTTTTCAGCGTCCGTTCGAACTGAAAATATTTATGTGGGCTTAGAACATTTCCAGTACCCACTAAAATAATTTTCAACGCGTTCTGGAACAATTCCAGTTTAGTGATTTCATCTGCGAAAAGCATCTGAAGCGGTTCCGGCAGCCCCGGAACATTTCCGGTTTTTCTTCCAGAAAATTCCCAGAAGTTTCCAGAATGATTCTGGCATCCTCCAAGAATTATCAGGTATGTGCCAAAACCATTTTGACTTAATGGTATCCCCTGAAACAACTTTTCAGTTTCACCGGAACTCATCCGGTGACCTCTCTCTGCGGAACTTTTCCGCTGTCCGAAACTTTTCGGTGTCCGAAACTTTTTCGGTGATTTTCTCTCAGACTCCCTGTCTAGTATTCAGCAGATAGATGACCCTTAAGCGTGTGACCCTATAGGTTCGGTGAAGTATAGACATGACACGGAACCCCTTCCGATCAATGATCAACATCGGAGCCGTGGACACCCATATTGACCCCTATACCCACACGAATGAATATTCGAGTGAACCTCCAGTTGCCGTGTGCTATTCCTGTTGCTTCGCGATATGTTACAAATACCCGAGGTGAGACATGTAGGCATTCCCGTGGATCAACAACTTGTCCACTATGCTAGTTACCTCGTTACCGGTATTGTTCTCTTTTCTCATTACCGTGTTCCGGCATCCCCGTGATCAAATCACAAAGTGTCTGGCCAGACAATGATGGATACCGTAACACCGAGAGGGCCCAGAGATATCTCTCCATCGCCGGAGGAGCAAATCCCAATCTTGAGCTATCAAGTTACTTGACATACTTTCCCATGAACCCGTAAGCCGCCGTAATAGCCACCCATTTACGGATGACGTTTAACAAACCCCAAAGTTCATGAAGCAAGCATGAAGAAACTCGATACTCTCATGGTCTGAGGAATCATGCAAACGTTAAACATCTCTGTGCTATTAACCATTAACTTGTGACGAATGTATCTCATAGCATAACATCAATCGGGTCGATTCAACACAAATGTTCTTCTAACATTTGTGCCCTCAAAGTTGCTGGCATAGACATGCCTATGATTGGGAAAACATAATCATCATGCAACACTTGAGCTAGTCTTAGAGGCATGACTAGGAATACATTTTACCGTTTATTATTCCACACGTGCACATGGGTTTTCCCTAGAGCCTTTATGGATATACGGGCTCGAGAACCACAGCAGTTATAGCATGGAACATAAACCTAATTATGAACACGGAGATAAATAATAACATTTATTATTGCCTCTAGGGCATATCTCCTACAGACTCCCACTTGCACTAGAGTCAATAATCTAGTTAATGCTAATGCACTTTACACCTGTGGCACACCGGTGTAAATATGCTTCGCTTGTGGTATAGCCTGATGTCCAACGGATCTGACGACTTCAGCTCCGTGTGTATCTTTGCATATCCTCACATTTTCACGCTTTCACAAAATTCATATTTTGTGTGGACTTGGCTTTGTATGTATGTGAATCACAGGTCGAACCTGGATTCCTCAGACTGAGTTACGGAGCAACTACCTGCAGTAGTGTCCCATTGACAAAAGCCATCTTGGAACCATACTAAGTTCATGAATGAACTATATGATTCAACATCTTCTTTGTCGCTTTAAAAGCGGCAACATACTTCACCCCTGTTATAGAATTCGCCACAGTAACTTGTTTGGAACAATTTCCAACTACCGTGCCACCATATTGTGTATTGCACAAAACCCTTAACTTAAATCGAAAATCGCTTGGAGCATGGATGAAGACTGTATCGATGTAACCTTTTACAACGAACTCTTCATGATCTCTGCTTGCGAGAAAACATGTCATCAGTGCTACTATAGTACTCAATGACCCTTTTTCACTGTTGTCCCATGATCAGTACTTTTGATCACTTTGGTATCTATACTCGCAACAACTTTGGGAGTATTGGACATATCTGGTTGTTTTTACATACCATGGAATACATGATTAATCCAAACACAAGAGTGTGTGGAATCTCCATCATGTATTTTGCTCATCAGTGTTTTGGGACACCGAGTCTTGCAAAAACTCTTTCCATGTGACTTCGGCAAGAATCACTCCTTGACGTTTTTAATGCTAAAAGGTTTTAGCATCTTGTCAATATGTATCTTTTCTCAGCCCTATTAGGTAAATCTATCTCCATAGATCATCATGCCTAATATAAAGGCTATTTAGCCCAAGCACTTCATTGAAAAACTATTTTCAAATGAAGTCCTAATTCGTGTCAAGAATTTTAATTCCAATTAACAATGTGTCAAGCACACAAGGTTTTTAGAAAGTTTATTATGCTCCCACTTACTTTCTTGAATCACAAGCATCTTCGTTACCCATTGATGAAGTCAAACCCTTTTGACCATTTCATCAAAACACGAAGATTCCAACTCCATTTTGCTCTCTTCTGTTCATCGCTGGAACTCTGAAGTTTGCAAACTTACTAGCATCCTCTGGATCGACAAATTACTTTGGACTGTATCACATACAAGTCCTAGGTTTTATTTCCATCAGATAGAAATCCTTTTGTCATCCATGTTTCATATCTCATGATTGAAATATGTCTTAATTGCTAGTTCAACCCGAACCGACTTTAAGCATCGCTACGGTGAGACAATCTCATCGTAGTCAACTCCTTGAACTTGTTATTGCAACAAGTCGAGCTTTATGGATAAAACATTTTTATCCGTATCAGTTTTAAGTTCCATAAATATTCATTAGACTCTAAGTCTTCCGAAGGGTGTATCAAGGTTTTAATCTTGAATCACTTATATGGAAACTAACTCGGATTGTATTGGCATTTAGCCAATTATGGAGTCAGGGCCCATCAATGCTTCCTTGTGTATTGTAGGTATACTATTGTCTAACAACAATATCTCGTTTGCGCACCTAAGAGGTTTGCACGAGCCTTGCCCATGTGGTTCAGCTGCAAGTTCGATCGAAGTCCATACGTTTTATTGTAGAGACTTCCGTATCAGTCGCAGTAGGAAACTCTGGAATCACTTCCAAGGTCTCTTTCCTTTGAACTGATGACGAAGATACTATTTATCCCATCGAGTTGCATTGTTCTCCCACTCACCTTTTTGAAAGAACCATTTTCTTCAAAAAGCATACCGTTCTTTGTGGCAAACCTATTTGCCTCGGTATAGTGAGGGAGGAATACCCAATGACTTGGGATAACCTACAAAGTAGCACTTGTCTGATTTGGAATAGGTTTGTAACCTTTTACACAAGCCCCATATTCCAAATGTTAAGAAAAGATATGACATGGTTGGGCATACCATACCATGGTGTCATTTCAACAGACCCTGATGGAGCTCTTTTCAGTGTAAAAGCCGCAGTCTCTAAAGCATCACCTTTTAAAAGGGATAATGGCAAATTTATTTATGTCATCTTTGATCTTACCATGTCATAAATGGTTCGATTACATCTTCACGGACTTTCCACTCACAGTGGTGTTCCGGGAGGTGTAAGTTATGAAACTCTTTTCACAACTCATCAGACATTCGCTAAACTTGTAACTCAAAAATTTCTTTCTGCAATCGAATTGTAGAAACATAATTTTCTTGTTACAATAACTTCTACTTCATATTTGAAAACCTTTCGAATGATTTCAAAAGATCCAGACTTACGTCTCATCAAGTAAATATCCATATATCTACTTGAGTCATTTCTGAAGATAGATAAATCCACTACTTGCAACAACATTTATCGGACTACATACATCAAAATGTATGATCACCAATAAGTTCTTTGCTCGTTCCTTATGGCCTGTGAACGGTATTTCAGTCACTTCACTTTTCGAAGGAAAGTTGCAAGTGTCAGATGATTCAAAAATCAAACGACTTCAAAATCCATCATAATGGAATTTTCCATGCGGGTTTCTCCAATGTGACCAAATGCAGTGCCACACTTGTGTGGTATTCTTTTAGTCTTGCGACATTTAGCGTCAGTGTTATAGATGCATCATATTACCATCAATATTCATAACATACGTCCAATCTCGGATGGAAGCATGGCCCTTTATGTTATTCATAATACTGAACAACAATTGTTCTTTTATGAACAACTCTTTTGCAACAAACATTGTGCAATGGGCTAGAGTGTGTAAAACTCTAAAATGAATTATGAAAGTAAATCCAGAGGTAATATATTATTATCATTATTCATAACATACATCTCATTCTCAATGAAAGTATGGCCCTTATGTTATTCATAACATCGAACATAAAAAGTTCTCTTATGAACAACCTTCTTGCAAGATACCTTATGCAAAGGCCTAGAGTGTGAAACTCTAAAATGAATTATGAAAGTAAATACATAGGTAATACACCGATGGAAGGTATAGTAACATTTACTATGTTCCATGTGTGTATCTCAACCTCATTCCTGGCTAGTCTTTCAGGCCGTAGTAGTTCTTACATCGAGTTGCACCAAAATGCAATCGAGCGGGTATCTTTGTGATTAACTCACAATACCCAAGAATTAGTGATTAACATGTTTAACCATAATTCCCAAGAACCATATCTTTGACCAGTCTTCTATACATCAAAAACTTGTATGACATTCATACATGAGCTGGATATTCCAGTCTTCTTTCTTTCTGCCTTTATACTTCTAACAGTTTAACTTTCAGTATTTCTCCTACTCTCAGAAAAAGCACCAAACTTAAGAGTGGCGTTAGCCCCGGACTTCCTAGGCGTGAAAGTCTTACTAACAACCTTCGGACACTTCCTTTCTCTTTAAGTTGTTGTTTTATTCACCTTTCATCATATGACAGGCGTTCTTCTGGATCCCTCTTTTATCAGTCTAATGCATAGTAAACTCCTTTACTAATAGTTTGCAAACAAACATTGCTTTGGATATCTCATATCTTTTAGCCTTTGTCTGTCTCTGAAAATGATTTTTAGATTCCATGAATATCACATAACTATCCAAACTTTCGAAGTTTGGGTCTCATGGAAACAAACATATTGTGCTTGACTGAAAAGGAATTCTAGCTTTTGGATCAACGGACGAGAGTCACATGATCCATAGCATAAGCGAGAGAATACCGAAAGTATGCGATAGGACAAAGTCCTTCTCGGCACTCTTGAGGACAATCCTCACATTACGTTACCAACCGTAAAGTTTTAACCAGATATTTAACAGCTATTCAATTTTAATAGGGAAGGTGGAAATGCGAGCCATTATTCTACAACTATTATGCAAATCACACTTAGACAGAGTTCAAAATTAATTGCACTGAGAATTAAACAAGTTAATTCAACAGTGCGCTCCCACTCAAATCAATATCTCTCATAATTGATTGTGAATGATTCAAGATCCATTTTACAATTCAACGCCAAGGATGTGTCCATCTCAAGTGACGAGAATTGCAATCGGTAGGCCAACTTGCCAATCACATCTCTATGTGACTCTTGTTCATCTTTCGATGGGCGTGTTCCGAGCTCAGGACGCTCCTCCAGAACGTCAAGACAACCAAGTGATCTCGCTGCGAGGTCTCAACTCACCCGCCTCACACTTCCCTAATCGTTTGCACCCATGTGTCCATGTGATGCCCCGAAAAGTTAGGTGCCGTGACGGTGCTACACTTGGGAGAACACTAACTACTTGATATTTTTGTGAGAGATCACCCTAATAAAAGCGACTACCGCGCAATCAAGAAGGGTGCATCATAAGGGATAAACATCTCAGGCAATTCATAATAGCATGATATGGTATAGCCCTTTCTGACGGAGAAGTCTTGTATTTCTTCGTCTTCGGCATTCGCGTCGGTGTTCACCTTCGCGAAGATTTCCACCACCTTGTCGATGCACCAGATAATATTGCTATCTCTATAGCTAATAAAATAAGTGCATTACACAAGTTTGACACGCATGTCATTTAAAGCGCAATCATATGGCTCCAGCCATCATGCCGAATCATGACACGCAGGTCATGTTAATTAATTTACATCATATAGTCATCTCATACATAATCAAATTATTACGAGCACTGCTATACCACATCAAATGCACATGCAAACCCTCCTGCAAAACCAAGTTAGACGCCTCTAATCGGTTCATGCAAAAACTTGTTTTACGTGGCTTCTAAGGTTTCGAAACAAACCGAAGCTACCAACGTCCATCATCAAGTATGATAATTCAAGTCGCTAGATTAACTTTCTAGGGTGTATGAAAACCGAGATAATAAAATCTCGAGCCCCATACTAAACTTTGTCATACGCATGACCCCCATGCAGATCATATCTGCATTGCCCTTTCGTTTTTGAAATTTCATCTTTCTTTTTAACTACGGTGGAATTCAATGGACTGTTAGCACTTCGTTGATCAATCAGGATCGCGGATTGCCAGAACATTGAAACTCCACCATGCTGTTATCAAGATCAGAAATATGCAAATTCCAGGGAAGCAACAAGAACATCGGGTAACGGATTTCATCTGCTACCCGCACAAATAATTTTCAGTAATAGAACTCATCTACTACCTAATTATATTGTGCAACACCCATACATCTCTATGTATTCTAGATCGCAACCTGCATCTACGCATAGCACGGCTCTGATACAACTGTAGGGGAACGCAGCAGAAAACAAAAAATTTCCGACCTACGCACCAGCCCAGGACCACTATGGAGACTGCATACAAGGTTTGATCATTTTCGTTACCGACTCGAAGCGCAGCGGAAGTAGAGTCGATGACGATCGGCGGTGCAGATCCCCGCAGCTAGGATTTACAACCTCCCAACCGCGAGGATGTATACCCTCGTCTTCCCTTCGGACAGCCCTCCGGGAGGCGGTCGAACAGCCCCCCGGACGATGTCGCGGACAGCCCTTCGGGAGGACCTTCGAAACTCGAACGGTCACTCGGACAGCCCTTCGGGAGGACTCACAGAACTCGGGCCGTCACTTGGACAGCCCTTCGGGAGGCACTCACGAACAGCCCCTCGGGCACTAAGATCGAAACTACGACCTCTCTACAGAGTTGCACACATACGGTGTCATCTATCCGGCAGGGCTTCGCCGTCCAGAACTAGTT
>CM022303.1:716047368-716136027 GCA_011799875.1 Thinopyrum elongatum | reverse complement strand
CCACGGAACCAGACAGCCTTTCGGCTCTACGAAACTCTTTTCGTGGGAGGGAGGAGAGAAAGCCCGATCATTGCAATGGCATGTATGTGAGAAGGGATGAGTGTGGAGGGGCCCCTCCACCTCTATTTATAGGAAATCCCAAGGGGTAGGGTGGTTTTACAAGAAAACCCAAAAAGCAAATGGATGAAGTCCTTCCACAAGGACCCAAATGTGAAACCAAGGCACAAGAGGGGGCTCCAAGGAGGAGTCCCATGTGGCCAGCCACACCTAGGAGGGGCCCCCCATGGGAGCCCCATCCATCCACTCACCTTCTAGAAGCCTTTAGCAAAAGCCCAAAGGTGGCTTTCCAAAAAATTCCAAAAAGCATTTCACTATTCACGACAACATTTTTCAGCGTCCGTTCGAACTGAAAATATTATGTGGGCTTAGAACATTTCCAGTACCCACTAAAATAATTTTCAACGCGGTCTGGAACAATTCCAGTTTAGTGGTTTCATCTGCGAAAAGCATCTGAAGCGGTTCCGGCAGGCCCGGAACATTTCCGGTTTTTTCCAGAAAATTCCCAGAAGTTTCCAGAATGATTCTGGCATCCTCCAAGAATTATCAGGTATGCCAAAACCATTTTGACTTAATGGTATCCCCTGAAACAACTTTTCAGTTTCACCGGAACTCATCCGGTGACCTCTCTCTGCGGAACTTTTCCGCTGTCCGAACACTTTCGGTGTCCGAAACTTTTTCGGTGATTTTCTCTCAGACTCCCTGTCTAGTATTCAGCAGATAGATGACCCTTAAGCGTGTGACCCATAGGTTCGGTGAAGTATAGACATGACACGGAACCCCTTCCGATCAATGATCAACATCGAGGAGCCGTGGGACACCCATTTGACCCCTATACCCACACGAATGAATATTCGAGTGAACCTCAGTTGCCGTGTGCTTTCCTGTTGCTTCGCGATATGTTACAAATACCCGAGGTGAGACATGTAGGCATTCCCGTGGTCAACAAACGTCCACTATATGTGTTACCTCGTTACCGGTATTGTTCTCTTTTTCATTACCGTGTTCGGCATCCCCGTGATCAAATCACAAGTGTCTGGCCAGACGATGATGGATACCGTAACACCGAGAGGGCCCAGAGATATATCTCCATCGCCGGAGGAGCAAATCCCAATCTGAGCTATCAAGTTACTTGACATACTTTCCATGAACCCGTAAGCCGCCGTAATAGCTACCCATTTACGGATGACGTTTAACAAACCCCAAAGTTCATGAAGCAAGCATGAAGAAACCGATACTCTCATGGTCTGAGGAATCATGCAAACGTTAAAAACATCTCTGTGCTATTACCATTAACTTGTGACGAATGTATCTCATAGCATAACATCAATCGGGTCGATTCAAAACACAATGTTCTTCAACATTTGTGCCCTCAAAGTTGCTGGCATAGACATGCCTATGATTGGGAAAACATAATCATCATGCAACACTTGAGCTAGTCTTAGAGGCATGACTAGAATACATTTTACCGTTTATTATTCCACACGTGCACATGGGTTTCCCCAGAGCCTTTATGGATATACGGGCTCGGGAAACCAATCAGTTATAGCATGGAACATAAACCTAATTATGAACACGGAGATAAATAAATAAATTTATTATTGCCTCTAGGGCATATCTCCTACAGCGCTGCCATCATCAGTGGTGACATCCCCGGCGGCACCATCAGTGGTGTCATCCCCGACGCCACTAGGGGTTGTGTAGTCGGGATCGGTGTCTTCCGCGGCGTCCTCATAGCGGTGAGGTTCTTCTCCATCTCCTGGGACAGCTCCAGAATGACTTGCCGAACCGCCGGCCTCATCGTTGTTGGCCATGTTCGCTCTAAATAGGAAAAAAAGGCTAGAATGATTAATTGTAAGATGGTGGCGAAAGCATTTTGCCACATACGCAAGTGAGGACGCTAGGTGTTCGTCACATTGCTGAGCCAGCAGCGGCTGGGTAATAACAAGGTCAAAACCAGGGCATGTACTAGTTAAACTAAGCAAAAACGGTGTTTGTATTCAGACGTCGACATGAATCCAACTGTGAGGCCATTCTGACCTTTTCAGATGCCAGCACGTGATCTTGGCTTGAGATTTTGGCTTACCAGCAACCTTAAGATGCTGGTTGGTAGAACTATGCCAATTCTGTGGATGGGTAAAGGGTATCAGATGCTGCCTGAGTGTATCAGATGCCACCCAGAAAGAGACTTTGTGCCTCTCATCATGCCAGACAAACCTAGCTGATCATTCATATGTATGCATAGCAACAGTCTTAACATCCTCAAGGGCAGTCCTAAAGATCGTGTGCGGCGAGCCTGGGCAGCAATGTGTCGCAAAAGCTGGGCAGCGAGGTGCCACCGCCAAGTGCGACGGTCTAAGAATGAGACCAATGCCTAATGCATACCCCTACTCACTAGAAGAGACCAATGCCAAGTTTAACTCAGGCTGACAACAAACAAACTTCACACCATGAATGAAACTGCAGTTGGACAAAACAGAAATGCCCATTCAGTTAACTTAACTCACTTGCTGATTTAACTTAACTCACTTGCTGATTTGCTTCGGTTGAGAATCGGGCACCTTCTAGGTCAGAAAATTGGGCATGACCTTTGCTAATTTTCTTGACCTAGGAGTGCCCCATTCTCAACCGAAACGAAAATTAATCAACATTTCAGGAGAAAGGGGTAATTATTTGTCAACATTTCAGCAGCGGCACAGTGGCCATCGTGGCATGCCATGAAGAGGCCTGATGGTGACACAGTGTCTATCGTCACATGCCATGAGAGAGGCCTGAGGCCTGACGCAACTGGTACACAATATATATGGTTGTTATTGTATACCTGATGAAGCAAGTACGAGCTGCAAGAGTCGGCCGTGGGGGCCGCGCATCCAGGGCGTACACGGTGGCTCATGACCTGAATCAGCCGACACTGAGTCCTCCGCGTTCTGGATGTAACTTTGATGACTACTACTGTTATACTCCCTCCGCCTAAATATAAGTCAGAGATTTGAATATGGACTATAGATGAATATAACGTATTTAGAATACAAATTCACTCATTTGCTTCATATGTAGTTCATATAGGATCTTTAAAAATTAGGAACGGAGGCAGTATATATCCTATATCCTTTACTAAATGATGAAACACATACTCTATCTATGTCGAAATAATCAAAGTTTTAGGTTTGTTCAGTCAAACTTGCTTAAGTTTGATCATTTTTTTTATAAAAAATGTGCTACAATCTATAACAGAATACTCGTGTAGTAGTCCAGAAATATTGAGGATCCTAAGAGAAAAATGGTGTTCGAGGACTTCAATTATTTTGAAACGAACGTTGTATTTGCCTGGTGGTCGTCTACACATGGCTAGGGTGTAAGCAAGGCCGGCGGACAATATTGATGACGCTGGTGGGAGGGAGGGAGGGAGGAGGCCACGGGAGAGGAGACGAGGAGGCGCGGGGAGGAGCGAGGGTGGCGGGATGCGTAGAAGCTTACCTGGGCCGCCGTCGCCGCGGGGTTCCCGCCGCCGCCGCGCCGCGCGCTCGTCGAGCTGCTGGACTTGGTGAAGATGAAACGGGGGGAGAAGAGGGGGGAGGGAAGGAAGGGCCCGCCTGACACTACTGCTCGATTGGGGGCAGAGAAGGCGAGGGAGGGGGTGGGGGGGGCGGCGGAGCCCGGGAGCAAGGTGTCGTCGGTGGGTGGGGGTGGCGGCAGTGGGGGAGGGAGAGGAAGAATGGAAATGAGGGTGGGGGGCGGCTGGGTCTGGATATTACTGGGGAGGGTTAGCAATGGGCACCTTTTAGGGGTGCGCCATAAAAAGGGGTATATCAATGCGCACCTTTTGGGGTGCGCCGTAAACACCGTGATAGCAATGGCGCACCTTCTCCTGGTGCGCCATTACTAACTTTTTTTTTGGATTTTTAGTTGCATGTAATAATTTAAGATTTGAGTAAAAGAAAAGGAAAATGCAAATGGAGTGATAAAACCATTGTGCAAAGATTTGAATTAGATGACATGGTTGAAATCAAGTGATACATGTAAATTTAGTTGCATGTAATAATTGAGATTGCCACTGACACACACACACGCGGCCAACACGTCGTGATTCGATCTTAGCTATCTTTTCACAATCTTCTTGCCCTTTTTTTCGCAAATGGAGTTCTTCTCTTGAACGGATGTCCTTTAGGTAGGGTGGTCCTGCTCTTCTTTGTGGTGTATGGTACTTCATCGTCGTCGTCATCTTCCATCTTCGGGTCGCCGTACTTGTCGAGTCTTGCTCAATGGCGACTCCATATCCGATGATGTTCCTTTTGCCTCTCCTCACGACAACACGACTAGGCTTTAACGGGTCGGTAATGAAGAAGCATTGGTCACTTGGGAAGCCAGTACCCATGGCTCATTTTTCGCGGGTGCGTTTACGCCCGCGGTCTTGGATTTGGCTTCGGGTATAAACCATGGTGGTGAAATACTGGTCTTCTTTTAGGACACTCTTGGCCCATTGACACGGAACATCGGGACCTTCTCTCCACGTAGCTCAGCTCCCAGATCTCCTCGATCCTTCCGTAGTATCTGTCCTTGTCGTTACCGGTGTAGATTCCATCGTTACCCCAGAGTTCTGATAATCGCTCTTCATGTCCTTTTCCTCGTGTGTAGAATGTGTAGCCGTTGATATGTATGCCTCATAGGTCATCAGGTTGTGCTCGGCGCCCTGTGACAAGGCGAATATGAGTTTTTCTTCCGCGGAAGAACCTCATGTAAAGGGTACGACAGAAGCTTCTCCTTGAACCAACGCGTGAAACATGAGTTGTGCTCTTTGATTAATCTCCGTCCGTCCTCTATTGGCCTCGGTCATTGTACGTCTTCTCAATAAAGGTTTTGTGCTCTACCACCCAAGGATCAACCACGTCTATGGTTGTAGCGCGACTAGGTTTGCTCTTTCAAAGTCAGCGAGTCGACCCTTGAAGTCGACGTGCATTTCGCAGCGACCCTCGCGGTGACCCCATCCAGCGAGCCTGCCGAGTGCTGTTGACGGGCAGACCAATGGGGTTCTCGATGCCTAGATAATCATGCAATGGAGATGCACTCTTCGGTCAGAAAGCCCTTGGCTATGCTTCCATCTAGACGTGCCCTGTTGCGAACGTATCCTTTGATGACAACATTCATCCTTTCGAACGGCATCATGCTGTGCAGGAACGTCGGCCCGAGTTGGATGATATCTCCACGATATGGACAGCAGATGCACCATAACATCGAAGAATGCGGGCGGGAAGGAGATCTCAAGTCGCATAGTATCACCACGATCTCTTCCTGTAGCCTTCTGAGGTGCTCACGCCAACCGACTTCGAGAGATGACGTCGAAAAGTTGCATAGGCCAAATAGCGTTTCACGGACATGCGCGTCCATGATCCACAGATGCAACTGGAAGTATCTGCGTCATCAGCACGTGACAGTCGTGAGACTTCATCCCGCTGAAATTCTGCTTCGCTGAGTCTAGGTATCTGCTTATCTTCCCCGCGTAACCGTAAGAAGTTTTACTCCTACGAGGCAGGTGAAAAAGCTCGATCTCCTCCTGACTTAGAGTGAAGCATGCGGAGGGCAGTCATATTCGATCTTCTTGGCCTTTTTGCCTTTGCGACGACTTTCCGTGTCCTTGCGCCTCATCATCATCATCATCATCATCTTAGGGCGTTTTGCGTGAAGCTCTCCCTGATGCCCATTGATTGCAAGTCTGCCCTTGCTTTCGGCCCATCTTTGGTCCTTCTGGCATGTTGAGCAAGGTACCAAGCAGACTCTCGCACACGTTCTTCGTGATATGCATGACATCAAGGCTGTGAGGCACACGGAGGATCTTCCAGTACGGCAAGTCCCAGAAAACAGACCTCGTTTTCCATACCTTCAGCAGCGGCTCTGGCGCCTTTCGTTTCTTTCCCGGCGGTGGGCACTCTTTCAATTTTTCAAACAGATCGTCTATTTCTCGCACTCCGTACGCGGGCGTCTTCGGGGTTGGTTTCACATCGAACAGATCCTTGCGTTTTCTCCATGCGTCATCGTCGCGAAGCCACCTTCGATGTCCATGAACACGGTTTTCGAAGAACGGGATCTCTATCAAGCTGGCGATACGTTGTGTCATCATGACCTGACGCATGCACAAAATCCGTGGACTACCTGCCCGCGACATATCCATAAACCGAGATAGTCGTGCACCGTCGTGAGCAGTGCTGGCTCTCATAGGGAAATATTCTTTCGCTGCGGCGTCCACACGTATTGGCTGCGTTTTCCATAGCGTGTCTAGCTCCTCTTCAGCAGCCCTAGATACAGATTGATGTCGTTCCCTGGTTGTTTCGGACTTCAATTAGCATACTCATGTGAATGTTTTCCTCTCATGCACATCCAGGGGGAAGGTTGTACATCCACAAAACACAGGCCAGGTGTTATGTCTGCTTTCTGGCTACCAAACGGATTGACCCCATCGGTGCTCGCGCCCAGCACGATGTTCTTGGATCGTCCCCAATTCTGGGTGTTCGAAGTTCAACGCTGCCACTGGCTCGCATCCTTTAGGGTGACTCAGCATCTTGTCTTTTTATTTATCTCCGGATCATTTCCGTCATCTTCTCGCTTCTTCTCCTCCCTATCCGCGTGCCAACGCAGGAGCTTTGCTAGCTTAGGGTCCGCGAAATACGTGCAGACGAGGAGTGATCGGAAAGTAACACACCACTTTTCGAGGAGCTTTCTTCCTCTTCTTGTATCGAGTGACGCCGACCGGACATATGGTAGACTCCGCGTGCTCATCCCGATAAATGATGCAATCGTTCATGCACACATGGTATTTCACGTGCGGTAAATCCAGAGGACACACGATTTTCTTCGCCTCCTCGAAAAATGGTGGGCACTTGTTCCCCTTGGGAAGACGTTCGTGCCAGAGACATGTTTCGTCGAAGCATGCGTCGGTATTTTGTGTTTTAACCTTCATCTCCAGAGCCATGAGCGTTACTTCAGGCTGGTATCCTCGGGCCTGCATCCTCATACAATGGAGTAACCACGTCTATCTCCATTGATCCACTTGGCTTCTCTCGGGCGGAGCTCTTGCGTTACCCGTCTGCTTGAGAAGCAGCTCTTTAATATGAGGGTCCTGCACCCAGCCCATCGATGGTCCATTGTCGTCTGCTCGGCATCTTCATTTCATGATCATGCCCTTCGTCTTGATCTTCCTAATCATCATGTCCGGCATCTTCTACATGATGACTGTGTCCTGCATCTACTTCGTGATCATGTCCTGGAGATTCTCGTCTCTCGTCCGCCCTCGACCGCTATGCTTGCTGCCCTTCCTTATTTCTTACCCGGCCCCCATGGACGACTTCATAATCATTTCATCACACTGCCACCGATAGCCATCATGAAACCACGCAAGAGCAGGTTGTCCCGCAACTGTCTGGAATCCGGGTCCATAAGGCTCTTCAGCTTGCATCTTCGACACGGACATCTTATCTCCGTCTCGTTCTTTTGAAGCATCTGGCCTTCGCGGAGCTCAAAAACCTATTTACGATGCCTTCGGTCATCGGGGGACCATGGTCGCCTGCGGGGAGAGCCCTTCGGACACTTCCTTTCTCTTTAAGTTGTTGTTTTATTCACCTTTCATCATATGACAGGCGTTCTTCTGGATCCCTCTTTTATCAGTCTAATGCATAGTAAACTCCTTTACTAATAGTTTGCAAACAAACATTGCTTTGGATATCTCATATCTTTTAGCCTTTGTCTGTCTCTGAAAATGATTTTTAGATTCCATGAATATCACATAACTATCCAAACTTTCGAAGTTTGGGTCTCATGGAAACAAACATATTGTGCTTGACTGAAAAGGAATTCTAGCTTTTGGATCAACGGACGAGAGTCACATGATCCATAGCATAAGCGAGAGAATACCGAAAGTATGCGATAGGACAAAGTCCTTCTCGGCACTCTTGAGGACAATCCTCACATTACGTTACCAACCGTAAAGTTTTAACCAGATATTTAACAGCTATTCAATTTTAATAGGGAAGGTGGAAATGCGAGCCATTATTCTACAACTATTATGCAAAGCACACTTAGACAGAGTTCAAAATTAATTGCACTGAGAATTAAACAAGTTAATTCAACAGTGCGCTCCCACTCAAATCAATATCTCTCATAATTGATTGTGAATGATTCAAGATCCATTTTACAATTCAACGCCAAGGATGTGTCCATCTCAAGTGACGAGAATTGCAATCGGTAGGCCAACTTGCCAATCACATCTCTATGTGACTCTTGTTCATCTTTCGATGGGCGTGTTCCGAGCTCAGGACGCTCCTCCAGAACGTCAAGACAACCAAGTGATCTCGCTACGAGTTCTCAACTCACCCGCCTCACACTTCCCTAATCGTTTGCACCCATGTGTCCATGTGATGCCCCGAAAAGTTAGGTGCCGTGACGGTGCTACACTTGGGAGAACACTAACTACTTGATATTTTTGTGAGAGATCACCCTAATAAAAGCGACTACCGCGCAATCAAGAAGGGTGCATCATAAGGGATAAACATCTCAGGCAATTCATAATAGCATGATATGGTATAGCCCTTTCTGACGGAGAAGTCTTGTATTTCTTCGTCTTCGGCATTCGCGTCGGTGTTCACCTTCGCGAAGATTTCCACCACCTTGTCGATGCACCAGATAATATTGCTATCTCTATAGCTAATAAAATAAGTGCATTACACAAGTTTGACACGCAGGTCATTTAAAGCGCAATCATATGGCTCCAGCCATCATGCCGAATCATGACACGCAGGTCATGTTAATTAATTTACATCATATAGTCATCTCATACATAATCAAATTATTACGAGCACTGCTATACCACATCAAATGCACATGCAAACCCTCCTGCAAAACCAAGTTAGACGCCTCTAATCGGTTCATGCAAAAACTTGTTTTACGTGGCTTCTAAGGTTTCGAAACAAACCGAAGCTACCAACGTCCATCATCAAGTATGATAATTCAAGTCGCTAGATTAACTTTCTAGGGTGTATGAAAACCGAGATAATAAAATCTCGAGCCCCATACTAAACTTTGTCATACGCATGACCCCCATGCAGATCATATCTGCATTGCCCTTTCGTTTTTGAAATTTCATCTTTCTTTTTAACTACGGTGGAATTCAATGGACTGTTAGCACTTCGTTGATCAATCAGGATCGCGGATTGCCAGAACATTGAAACTCCACCATGCTGTTATCAAGATCAGAAATATGCAAATTCCAGGGAAGCAACAAGAACATCGGGTAACGGATTTCATCTGCTACCCGCACAAATAATTTTCAGTAATAGAACTCATCTACTACCTAATTATATTGTGCAACACCCATACATCTCTATGTATTCTAGATCGCAACCTGCATCTACGCATAGCACGGCTCATGATGCCACTGTAGGGGAACGCAGCAGAAAACAAAAAATTTCCGACCTACGCACCAGCCCAGGACCACTATGGAGACTGCATACAAGGTTTGATCATTTTCGTTACCGACTCGAAGCGCAGCGGAAGTAGAGTCGATGACGATCGGCGGTGCAGATCCCCGCAGCTAGGATTTACAACCTCCCAACCGCGAGGATGTATACCCTCGTCTTCCCTTCGGATAGCCCTCCGGGAGGCTGTCGAACAGTCCCCCAGACGATGTCGCGGACAGCCCTTCGGGAGGACCTTCGAAACTCGAACGGTCACTCGGACAGCCCTTCGGGAGGACTCACAGAACTCGGACCGTCACTTGGACAGCCCTTCGGGAGGCACTCTCGAACAGCCCCTCGGGCACTAAGATCGAAACTACGACCTCTCTACAGAGTTGCACACATACGGTGTCATCTATCCGGCAGGGCTTCGCCGTCCAGAACTAGTTCCCACCGGAACCCAGACAGCCTTTCGGCTCTATGAAACTCTTTTCGTGGGAGGGAGAGAGAAGCCAGATCATTGCAATGGCATGTATGTGAGAAGGGATGAGTGTGGAGGGCTGCCCCTCCACCTCTATTTATAGGATAGCCAAGGGGTAAAGATGTCATACAAGAAAACCCCAAAGTACCCCCACTTTATGCCTTTCCACAAAAGAATAAAGATAAAAGGGGTGCCATGTGGAGCTCCAAGGAGCTCCACCATGCTTGGCCGGCCACACCCTTGGGGGACCCCCCAAGGGGGCTTCCTTAGTGCCTAAGGCATTCTAGAAGCCTTTTGGGAAATTCCCAAAAGGTGCTTTCCATAAAATTCCCAAAAAGCACTTTCACTATTCACGACGACATTTTTCAGCGTCCGTTCGAACTGAAAATATTTATGTGGGCTTAGAACATTTCCAGTACCCACTAAAATAATTTTCAACGCGTTCTGGAACAATTCCAGTTTAGTGATTTCATCTGCGAAAAGCATCTGAAGCGGTTCCGGCAGCCCCGGAACATTTCCGGTTTTTCTTCCAGAAAATTCCCAGAAGTTTCCAGAATGATTCTGGCATCCTCCAAGAATTATCAGGTATGTGCCAAAACCATTTTGACTTAATGGTATCCCCTGAAACAACTTTTCAGTTTCACCGGAACTCATCCGGTGACCTCTCTCTGCGGAACTTTTCCGCTGTCCGAAACTTTTCGGTGTCCGAAACTTTTTCGGTGATTTTCTCTCAGACTCCCTGTCTAGTATTCAGCAGATAGATGACCCTTAAGCGTGTGACCCTATAGGTTCGGTGAAGTATAGACATGACACGGAACCCCTTCCGATCAATGATCAACATCGGAGCCGTGGACACCCATATTGACCCCTATACCCACACGAATGAATATTCGAGTGAACCTCCAGTTGCCGTGTGCTATTCCTGTTGCTTCGCGATATGTTACAAATACCCGAGGTGAGACATGTAGGCATTCCCGTGGATCAACAACTTGTCCACTATGCTAGTTACCTCGTTACCGGTATTGTTCTCTTTTCTCATTACCGTGTTCCGGCATCCCCGTGATCAAATCACAAAGTGTCTGGCCAGACGATGATGGATACCGTAACACCGAGAGGGCCCAGAGATATCTCTCCATCGCCGGAGGAGCAAATCCCAATCTTGAGCTATCAAGTTACTTGACATACTTTCCCATGAACCCGTAAGCCGCCGTAATAGCTACCCATTTACGGATGACGTTTAACAAACCCCAAAGTTCATGAAGCAAGCATGAAGAAACTCGATACTCTCATGGTCTGAGGAATCATGCAAACGTTAAACATCTCTGTGCTATTAACCATTAACTTGTGACGAATGTATCTCATAGCATAACATCAATCGGGTCGATTCAACACAAATGTTCTTCTAACATTTGTGCCCTCAAAGTTGCTGGCATAGACATGCCTATGATTGGGAAAACATAATCATCATGCAACACTTGAGCTAGTCTTAGAGGCATGACTAGGAATACATTTTACCGTTTATTATTCCACACGTGCACATGGGTTTTCCCCAGAGCCTTTATGGATATACGGGCTCGGGAACCACATCAGTTATAGCATGGAACATAAACCTAATTATGAACACGGAGATAAATAATAACATTTATTATTGCCTCTAGGGCATATCTCCTACAGCGCTGCCATCATCAGTGGTGACATCCCCGGCGGCACCATCAGTGGTGTCATCCCCGACGCCACTAGGGGTTGTGTAGTCGGGATCGGTGTCTTCCGCGGCGTCCTCATAGCGGTGAGGTTCTTCCTCCATCTCCTGGGACAGCTCCCAGAATGACTTGCCCGAACCGCCGGCCTCATCGTTGTTGGCCATGTTCGCTCTAAATAGGAAAAAAAGGCTAGAATGATTAATTGTAAGATGGTGGCGAAAGCATTTTGCCACATACGCAAGTGAGGACGCCTAGGTGTTCGTCACATTGCTGAGCCAGCAGCGGCTGGGTAATAACAAGGTCAAAACCAGGGGCCATGTACTAGTTAAACTAAGCAAAAACGGTGTTTGTATTCAGACGTCGACATGAATCCAACTTGTGAGGCCATTCTGACCTTTTCAGATGCCAGCACGTGATCTTGGCTTGAAGATTTGTGCTTACCAGCAACCTTAAGATGCTGGTTTGTAGAACTATGCCAATTCTGTGGATGGGTAAAGGGTATCAGATGCTGCCTGAGTGTATCAGATGCCACCCAGAAAGAGACATTTGTGCCTCTCATCTATGCCAGCACAACCTAGCTGATCATTCACTATGTATGCATAGCTAACAGTCTTAACATCCTCAAGGGCAGTCCTAAAGCATCGTGTCGCGGCGAGCCTGGGCAGCAATGTGTCGCAACAAGCCTGGGCAGCGAGGTGCACCGCCAAGTGCGACGGTCTAAGAATGAGACCAATGCCTAATGCATACCCCTACTCACTAGAATGAGACCAATGCCAAGTTTAACTCAGGCTGACAACAACAAACTTCACACCATGAATGAAACTGCAGTTGGACAAAACAGAAATGCCCCATTCAGTTAACTTAACTCACTTGCTGATTTAACTTAACTCACTTGCTGATTTGCTTCGGTTGAGAATCGGGCACCTTCTAGGTCAAGAAAATTGGGCATGACCTTTGCTAATTTTCTTGACCTAGGAGTGCCCCATTCTCAACCGAAACGAAAATTAATCAACATTTCAGGAGAAAGGGGTAATTATTTGTCAACATTTCAGCAGCGGCACAGTGGCCATCGTGGCATGCCATGAGAGAGGCCTGATGGTTGACACAGTGTCTATCGTCACATGCCATGAGAGAGGCCTGAGGCCTGACGCAACTGGTACACAATTATATATGGTTGTATTGTATACCTGATGAAGCACGTACGAGCTGCAAGAGTCGGCCGTGGGGGCCGCGCATCCAGGGCGTACACGGTGGCTCATGACCTGAATCAGCCGACACTGAGTCCTACCGCGTTCTGGATGTAACTTTGATGACTACTACTGTTATACTCCCTCCGCCTAAATATAAGTCAGAGATTTGAATATGGACTATAGATGAATATAACGTATTTTAGAATACAAATTCACTCATTTTGCTTCATATGTAGTTCATATTAGGATCTTTAAAAATTAGGAACGGAGGCAGTATATATCCTATATCCTTTACTAAATGATGAAACACATACTCTATCTATGTCGAAATAATCAAAGTTTTAGGTTTGTTCAGTCAAACTTGCTTAAGTTTGATCATTTTTTTTATAAAAAATGTGCTACAATCTATAACACCGAATACTCGTGTAGTAGTCCAGAAATATTGAGGATCCTAAGAGACAAAAATGGTGTTCGAGGACTTCAATTATTTTGAAACGAACGTTGTATTTGCCTGGTGGTCGTCTACACATGGCTAGGGATGTAAGCAAGGCCGGCGGACAATATTGATGACGCTGGTGGGAGGGAGGGAGGGAGGAGGCGCCACGGGAGAGGAGCACGAGGAGGCGCGGGGAGGAGCGAGGGTGCGGGGATGCGTAGAAGCTTACCTGGGCCGCCGTCGCCGCCGGGGTTCCGCCGCCGCCGCCGCCGCGCGCTCGTCGAGCTGCTGGACTTGGTGAAGATGAAACGGGGGGAGAGAGAGGGGGGAGGGAAGGAAGGGCCACCGCCTGACCTACTGCTCGATTGGGGGCAGAGAAGGCGAGGGAGGGGGTGGGTGGGGGCGGCGGAGCCCGGGAGCAAGGTCGTCGGTGGGTGGGGGTGGCGGCAGTGGGGGAGGGAGAGGAAGAATGGAAATGAGGGTGAGGGGGCGGCTGGGTCTTGGATATTACTGGGGGAGGGTTAGCAATGGCGCACCTTTTAGGGGTGCGCCATAAAAAGGGGTATATCAATGGCGCACCTTTTAGGGGTGCGCCGTAAACACCGTGATAGCAATGGCGCACCTTCTCCTGGTGCGCCATTACTAACTTTTTTTTTTGGATTTTTAGTTGCATGTAATAATTTAAGATTTGAGATAAAAGAAAAGGAAAATGCAAATGGAGTGATAAAACCATTGTGCAAAGATTTAGAATTAGATGACATGGTTGAAATCAAGTGATACATGTAATAATTTAGTTGCATGTAATAATTGAGCTTGCCACTGACACACACACACGCGGCCAACACGTCGTGATTCGATCTTAGCTATCTTTTCACAATCTTCTTGCCCTTCTTTTTCGCAAATGGAGTTCTTCTCTTGAACGGATGTCCTTTAGGTAGGGTGGTCCTGCTTCTTCTTGTGGTGTATGGTACTTCATCGTCGTCGTCATCTTCCATCTTCGGGTCGCCGTACTTGTCGAAGTCTTGCTCAATGGCGACTCCATCCATTCCGATGATGTTCCTTTTGCCTCTCCTCACGACAACACGACTAGGCTTTAACGGGTCGGTAATGAAGAAGCATTGGTCCACTTGGGAAGCCAGTACCCATGGCTCATTTTTCGCGGTGACGTTTACGCCCGCGGTCTTGGATTTGGCTTCGGGTATAACCATGGTGGTGAAATACTGGTCTTCTTTTAGGACACTCTTGGCCCATCTGACACGGAACATCGGGACCTTCTCTCCAGCGTAGCTCAGCTCCCAGATCTCCTCGATCCTTCCGTAGTATCTGTCCTTGTCGTTACCGGTGTAGGATTCCATCGTTACCCCAGAGTTCTGATAATCGCTCTTCATGTCCTTTTCCTCGGTGTAGAATGTGTAGCCGTTGATATCGTATGCCTCATAGGTCATCAGGTTGTGCTCGGCGCCCTGTGACAAGGCGAATATGAGTTTTTCTTCCGCGGAAGAATCCTCATGTAAAGGGTACGACAGAAGCTTCTCCTTGAACCAACGCGTGAAACATGAGTTGTGCTCTTTGATTATATCTCCGTCCGTCCTCTATTGGCCTCGGTCATTGTACGTCTTCTCAATAAAGGTTTTGTGCTCTACCACCCAAGGATCAACCACGTCTATGTGTTGTAGCGCGACTAGGTTTGCTCTTTCAAAGTCAGCGAGTCGACCCTTGAAGTCGACGTGCATTTCGCAGCGACCCTCGCGGTGACCCCATCCAGCGAGCCTGCCGAGCTGCCTGTTGACGGGCAGACCAATGGGGTTCTCGATGCCTAGATAATCCATGCAATAGGAGATGCACTCTTCGGTCAGAAAGCCCTTGGCTATGCTTCCATCTAGACGTGCCCTGTTGCGAACGTATCCTTTGATGACACCATTCATCCTTTCGAACGGCATCATGCTGTGCAGGAACGTCGGCCCGAGTTGGATGATATCCTCCACGATATGGACCAGCAGATGCACCATAACATCGAAGAATGCGGGCGGGAAGTAGATCTCAAGCTCGCATAGTATCACCACGATCTCTTCCTGTAGCCTTCTGAGTTGCCTCACGCCAACCGACTTCCGAGAGATGACGTCGAAAAAGTTGCATAGGCCAAATAGCGTTTCACGGACATGCGCGTCCATGATCCCACAGATTGCAACTGGAAGTATCTGCGTCATCAGCACGTGACAGTCGTGAGACTTCATCCCGCTGAACTTCTGCTTCGCTGAGTCTAGGTATCTGCTTATCTTCCCCGCGTAACCGTAAGGAAGTTTTACTCCTACGAGGCAGGTGAAAAACTGCTCGATCTCCTCCTGACTTAGAGTGAAGCATGCGGGAGGGCAGTCATATTCGATCTTCTTGGCCTTTTTGCCTTTGCGACGACTTTCCGTGTCCTTCGCCTCATCATCATCATCATCATCATCATTAGGGCGTTTTGCGTGAAGCTCCTCCCTGATGCCCATTGATTGCAAGTCTGCCCTTGCTTTCGGCCCATCTTTGGTCCTCTCTGGCATGTTGAGCAAGGTACCAAGCAGACTCTCGCACACGTTCTTCGTGATATGCATGACATCAAGGCTGTGAGGCACACGGAGGATCTTCCAGTACGGCAAGTCCCAGAAAACAGACCTCGTTTTCCATACCTTCAGCAGCGGCTCTGGCGCCTTTCGTTTCTTTCCCGGCGGTGGGCACTCTTTCCAATTTTTCAACAGCTCGTCTATTTCCTCGCCACTCCTCGTACGCGGGCGTCTTCGGGGTTCGGTTTCACCATCGAACAGATCCTTGCGTTTTCTCCATGCGTCATCGTCGCGAAGCCACCTTCGATGTCCCATGAACACGGTTTTCGAAGACCCGGGATCTCTATCAAGCTGGCGATACGTTGTGTCATCCATGCACCTGACGCATGCACAAAATCCGTGGACTACCTGCCCCGCGACATATCCATAACCGAGATAGTCGTGCACCGTCGTGAGCAGTGCGGCTCTCATAGGGAAATATTCTTTCGCTGCGGCGTCCCACGTATTGGCTGGCGTTTTCCATAGCGTGTCTAGCTCCTCTTTCAGCAGCCCTAGATACAGATTGATGTCGTTCCCTGGTTGTTTCGGCACTTCAATTAGCATACTCATGTGAATGTTCTTCCTCTTCATGCACATCCAGGGGGGAAGGTTGTACATCCACACAAACACAGGCCAGGTGTTATGTCTGCTTCTCTGGCTACCAAACGGATTGACTCCATCGGTGCTCGCGCCCAGCACGATGTTCCTTGGATCGTCCCCAAATTCTGGGTGTTCGAAGTTCAACGCTTGCCACTGGCTCGCATCCTTAGGGTGACTCAGCATCTTGTCTTTTTTATTTATCTCCGGATCATTTCCGTCATCTTCTCGCTTCTTCTCCTCCCTATCCGCGTGCCAACGCAGGAGCTTTGCTAGCTTAGGGTCCGCGAAATACCGCTGCAGACGAGGAGTGATCGGAAAGTAACACACCACTTTTCGAGGAGCTTTCTTCCTCTTCTTGTATCGAGTGACGCCGCACACCGGACATATGGTAGACTCCGCGTGCTCATCCCGATAAATGATGCAATCGTTCATGCACACATGGTATTTCACGTGCGGTAAATCCAGAGGACACACGATTTTCTTCGCCTCCTCGAAACTGGTCGGGCACTTGTTCCCCTTGGGAAGACGTTCGTGCCAGAATGACATGTTCTCGTCGAAGCATGCGTCGGTCATTTTGTGTTTTACCTTCATCTCCAGAGCCATGAGCGTTACTTTCAGGCTGGTATCCTCGGGCCTGCATCCTTCATACAATGGAGTAACCACGTCTATCTCCAGTTGATCCAGCTTGGCTTTCTCTCGGGCGGCAGCTCTTGCGTTACCCGTCTGCTTGAGAAGCAGCTCTTGAATATGAGGGTCCTGCACCCAGCCCATCGATGGTCCATTGTCGTCTGCTCCGGCATCTTCATCTTCATGATCATGCCCTTCGTCTTGATCTTCCTAATCATCATGTCCGGCATCTTCTACATGATGACTGTGTCCTGCATCTACTTCGTGATCATGTCCTGGAGATTCTTCGTCTTCTCGCCCGCCCTCGCCGCTATTGTCTTGCTGCCCTTCCTTATTTCTTACCCGGCCCCCATGGACGACTTCATAATCATCTTCATCACCTTGCCACCGATAGCCATCCATGAAACCACGCAAGAGCAGGTTGTCCCGCACCTGTCTGGAATCCGGGTCCATAAGGCTCTTCAGCTTGCATCTTCGACACGGACATCTTATCTCCGTCTCGTTCTTTTGAAGCATCTCGGCCTTCGCGGAGCTCAAAAACCTATTTACGATGCCTTCGGTCATCGTGCGGACCATGGTCGCCTGCGGGGTAGAGCAAAACGATATTTTAGAACCAAAAAATTTTTGGCATGACTTTGCCTAAAAATAGGACCAAAAAGAATGCATAGTGCCAAATTCTCGCCGAAACGGAAATGAATCAACATTCCGGTAAAATATTGGCAACTATCGCATTTCAAATACCGGTACCTGCAAACACAAATATATGCAACACCACAAACATACATAGATCTAGGCCATAAAAAGTGTGTACGTTGTTGGAGGGAGAAAAAAGAAGATCTAGAACATAAAGAAAGCTTTCCCCTTACTTACCTATCAAAAAAAGGAAATTTAACCACTTAATTTGGGTGAATCTATGGTGCAAATGAGGTGAGGAGGAGGAGGCAGCCGAGACCAAGCTTGGTAGAGGTGGAGAGAATGAAGTGGGGAAAGTGAGTGTGGTAGGTGGCTGTCAAAAATATCTAGCTGCTCTCAGGTTACCAATGGCGCACCTCCTAAGAATGCGCCATTGGTAACCAGGGTTACTAATGGCGCACCTGGTGTGTGGTGCGCCATTACTAGTTTTGAAAAAAAAATTGAAAAAAAAATTGTTAGTAGTGACGCACCGTGGGTGTGGTGCGCCATTACTAGTTAAAACTAGTAATGGCGCACCAAACCACGGTGCGCCACTGGTAAGTCTGGGGAGGGGGGTGTGCCCAGGAGAAACTTAGCGGTGGCGCACCACACACAAGATGCACCATTAGTAATATAAACATTAGTGGCGCACCCATATGTGGTGCGCCACTGCTATTTGGCAGTGGCGCACCACATACATAGTGCGCCACTAATGTCTATATTAGCTATAGCCCTTTTTCTAGTAGTGCTAGCTAGCGTGTCGAGTTCTCTCTATACGTATAGTAGCTAGCGTTGACCAAGCACGGAGATAAAGAGAGGTCACTTCTCTCTATTAGCTAGCTAACACAATATAAAACCCCTAAATTAACCCTCCAAAACCCCTAAACCCCCCTCCCCCCCCCTTCAAAAAAAAAACCCAGCTCCTGCCAGCTGCTGACGCGTGGATGTCTTTTGGTCCCGGTTGGAGGTCCTCCTGCCTGGGCACCCCGCAGCGGCCACATGGAGCCCCTTCTGTCCCGGTTCGTAAGCTAACCGGGACTAAAGGGCCTCTGGAACCGGGATAAATGGGTCGTTTTCTACTAGTTACTAATGCCATTGAGAAAGAGCTAGGGAAGCTGGTGGAGCTAAGGGTGCTTCGCCTTTCGTGGAAGGGAGACGACGAGAGTGTGTGTAATTCTTTGTTGATGTCCTTGGCCAATTTGCCGAAATTGCGTGCTCTAGAGATTTCTCATGATGGGGTTGGAAGGTTCGATGCCAGCTGGGACGGCTGGGTGCCCCCTCCACACCTCCACGCCCTTTGGTTTGATAGTTGTACCTTGAGATTGCCTACATGGATGAATTCTTCATTGCTTCCCGTCCTCTCCTACTTGTATATAGAAGTGGACAGGGTGAGGCCGGAGGTCGACATTCAGATCGTTGGGAAATTGCCCGCTCTCTGTTTTCTCAACCTGAACACCAACAGAGCCCAATACACTCTTGTCGAAAGATTCATCATTGGCCATGATGCATTCCCTTGCCTGAGAGAGTGCATATTCTTTCATTTTCAGACGGGGCCATCTATGTTTCCACGAGGATCTATGCCCAGGCTTGAATATATTTACTTCTGTGCCCGAGCATCGCACATCACTGGTGCTGACTTGGATGTCGACGTGCGGCACCTCCCTTCTCTACAGCAAGTCACGGTTCGTCTTTGGTCTGAGGAACACTGCTTGCCATGAGTGCAGAAAGCGGCTGATATGCTGGAGCGCGCATTGGACGTCCATCCCAACCGCCCCGCCCTTCGTTTGCTTCCGGGACGTAAGCTTTTTCTCTCCCGCAGACAGGCTTCTGTAGACTTTGACATAATAAGCTAGCTTAATTCTATTCTCTCTGGTCCTACAGTGCAAATTAATGCTCATTCTTTTTCCGTTGTTCCATAGGTTTACCCAAAGAAGTACTGTGAGCCTGGCAGAGAGTCGAGTTGGCTGCTGATAGCTATGTTACGTTTTCCATTTTAAGGTGGGATTGGAAACTCCTTTCCTGTGTTCCATTTTGTGTTGCTGATGGTGGTCATCTTTCTTGCTATGCTTTATCAGCTTGCGGTCTGCTCCTTTTATTTTATTTTGCGATCTACCTGTCGTTGCAGAGGGCTGAGGACATTTGTTACTCAGAAGTTATGCTCTTATCGATTTATTAAAGTGTGCTGCAGCTAAGTTTTTTTTTTTTGAAAAGGAGGAAGACCCCCGGCCTCTGCATCTGGGCGATACATGCAGCCACTTTATTAATTATTCTCAAAAGACCTTAGAGCATCCACAGTGTGTAGAGGCAACCCAGCCTCTAAAGTGGGCCCCATACACTTGCCTCTAATTTTAACCAAGTCGCCGCAGTGTGCAGCCTCTAGTCCTTGGCCTCTAAAGACAGCCATGGTAGTATAAAATACATTGTTTTGTTGAGCAGACTAATGGCTGAGACTAGCACACACAAACTGGCAAAAGGGCCCAGACGAATATTTTACTCGGTGGCAATTCTTAGCGCCTGCCTCTTAGCTTGAAGGCGCTTCCAAGCTTTTTAGCTTAGAGGCTGCACGCTGCAACGTATAGAGGCGGTCGCTAAGATTTTAGAGGCGGGTATAGAGGCGGCAAAACGTTACATTATGGATGCTCTTACAAAGAAATACAACAGTAAGTTTAAAGCCACCGTCTAGGCAACATCTGTCGATACTCCTATCCAGTTGATGTAGGGATGCTGATAGTCCGGGCCTAATACCACAGACCTCGCAGCCAAGCCTAACATATAAGACCTGAGGCCCCAACCAAGCCACTTGCCGGGTCTGGGGCACACATCGGCCCGGCGCGCTCTCAGAGGCCACCGCCGCCAACTGCCACCACTCCATCTTCAGAGCTGTACTGACGCATCAACTTTGCCCGGTCTAGCTGCCGTCGACGCAAACCACGGCGCCCAACGGCACAACCTCCCTGCGCGCGAACAGCTGAGCACGTCGCGGTCGCCACCGGTACACCTCAGCACCATGCCGCCAAGTACCACCAGCCGACACAGCTTGAAGTCTCTGGAAGATCTGTCGTGCGTAGCACCTGCCGACCAGGCATGACAAAGCGTAGCACCTGTCGGTCAGGCATGACTTGACATCTCCACCGAAGCTCCGTGCAAGACGAAGCCGCTCCACCTCCTGCCTCTGACTTCCAGTGCTGCTCCACAAACGATGCTCCCAAGAGAGAAACGACACCGCAGTACCGCCATCGTCCGATCTGGATTACCAGATCTTAGGGTTTCCCCCGAAGCAGCACGAGTGAGTCGACAGAAGTTACACCACGATGCCTTCATGAAGGTAATGACGCAAGACTCTGCCATCGCCCGCCATCGGCTCGGTTTTCATCGGCAACTCTGTTTCCCCAACTCGCAGCCGGGACTAGATGACGGATCTAGAGATCCGACCACCCAGCCTCAGGCCGACCATCTCCGGTGGAGTACGTGGTCACCACCGCCACGCCCAGGGCCGCAGCCCCCGACGTCCTCGAGTTGCAGGTCGATCCTAGGGACAGCAAGCCTCAGGTACATGAGGTTGCGGCACGCTGAAGCCCATCTGGGCCCAGATCGAGCGCCGCCTCTGGACCTGCCGCCATACGCCGCCGCAGCCCCGCACACACTGCCATAGATCCGGCCATCACGGACCGCCGCCGTCCTGACTGAAGCGCGGGCTGAGGAGAAACGCCGTCGCCGCCGCTGCAGCACACAGGCTCTACCTGTGACGCCTCCGGCGGCGGCGGTGGGAGGAGGAGGCGCTGGAGTGAACGGGAAGAGGCGGCCGGCGGGGGCGCTCCGGTGCGGCGCGGCGGCGCCGCACGGGAGCGGGATCCAGGCGTGCGTTCGTGTGTGCCCTTTCTGCAGCTAAGTAGTTGTTACATATCTCAACAGTTACAGGCAATGCTCCAGGTTCGTCCGAGTTAGCGAGGTAGCAGTCCCGCAAAGACCGAGAGAAAGGACTACTCCTGCGCGCGCGGGTGCGCGAGCTACTCCCCAAAGCTCTACTTCCGCATTGCTCTACTTCCGCATTTGGCAGGCTCATCACCAGCGCGGTCGATGACGCATTGTTGTCAAACACGCAACTATTCAGCTCTAGCCAGATGATGAAACAAAGGGTGACCACAACCAGAGAGTTCATGTCCTTGCGTTGAGAATCCGTCGTCGCCGTAGCCATGACAGTCGGCCACCAGTCGTAGAGGCAATCCGTTTGGCGGCAGAGTGTGAACAAGAAGACGCTGAGGGCGCAGTATGTCATCCCACACTCTCCTAGGGAATGAACAGCGGAGCATCATGTGATGTGGTAGCTGACGTCGGGCTAGGCGGTCCGCCCTCGATAGTCTATTGTGGATCGCCAGCCAAAGGAAGCCTTTTATGTCGAGCGGCGCCCAAGAGTTCCAAACTTCCGCAGCTCCTGGCAAGAACTCGCGGCCCCAGAATAGGGCAGTATAAGCCAAACTGGAGGAGTACTTTCCATTTGCGGCGAGACGCCACGAGAAAGAATCTGGCATCGGCTGAAGGCCGGTGTCTCTTGTCAGCTCCCACATACGCAGTAAGTCAAATGCTGGCAGGCACCGGGGGCGCCGCTATAGACCCACCGGTGCTCAGGCAACGCATCTACAACCATCATCCACCGCGCAATGCATGCGAGAAACTCCATGAGATTCGAAGCGATCGCCTCCACATTCGTGCCCCAAGGCAGACATCTATCAGTCCAAAAACGTAGACCGGCGTCGTCACCCAACGTGCAGCGCAACCCTGTGGCAAAAATAACCTCTGCCTCCTCTGGGAGCATGATGGGCAGATCGGCCCGAGGCATGTCATCACCTATCTTGTCAAGCCAACGCCATCTGGTGTGAAGGGCCCAATTTAGACGCTGTAGATTGTGGATGCCATGCGCCAAGCCAAGAGGCAACTTTCGCCATTTGCCTCCGTTTGTCCGCGCGAAAAGAATCCCCTCTGAATTTTTTCGACAGACTTGAAGAACCACGATGGCAGGTCCAAGACAAGCATGTGATAGATAGATGTCCGTGGCAGTGAGGGTCGATTTAATCAAGATCAACCGGCCGCTCTACTTGAGCATGGAGGACTTCCAAGTTGGTTAGTGCCCAGCGATTTTGTACACCAGCGGCGGCTGCAGCTCACCCTTGGTCAGTGTCAGTGGCAGCAAGGATAGTGGAAGGCCCAGGTACTTTATTGGAAAGGCTGGATGGTCCATTGTAGGATCTAGAACACCGGTGAAATATCAATGTCGCCGCATTGAATATGATAAACAGAGCTCTTTGCAAGGTTGCAAAATAGCCCTGAAGCGCTGCCAAACAGCTGCAGCAGGCGCATCACAGATTGCACTTCCGAGACGATCGGCTTGATCAGCACCACGGTGCCGTCCGCATACAGGGACACCGATGCCTCACACCCCAGGATGATAACGACTGCAAAAACTCCCGGTTCCTCTGCACATGTGAATACTGCCGCCATAGCATCCATCATTAGGAAGAAGAGCATGGGGAACAAATGGTCCCCTTGCCAAAGGCCTCTGGCATGTCTGAAGGAATCGTCAACACTGTCATTTATTAGAACCTGGGTACTCACAGTCGCAAGTGAAAGGATCGAGATGGATCTAGAGGGGACGGCTGTTACCACGATGTCTAACCCTATTTTCTCTTAAAACAACAACTCGAAGGCGTTTCTCAACCACTAGTGGTAGACCTTGAGGTGGTCTCCAAACCTTGCAAAGTTATTGGGGGTAATCACAATGCATGATTCCTCGCGGAGTAATCCTACCGCCTATGTGTTTCCAACCTACAAGAGTAACAAGATCTAAAGGCTAAAGCTCAAGACTCACCGGACTACTCCTAGTGCCTAGGAATTTTCTCTTGATTTCAGTAGATACTTTCATCAGAAAATTACTTTGTTTGTTCAATCTTAGCTTTTCACGTAGTTCCTGCCAATTATTGCAAATTGTTATGGATACCATGCTACAAAAGATATATGCTGCTGCTATGCAAATATGAATACTCGTATCATGGGATAAACATCCGCAAGAGAGAGATCACGCTGTGATGACTTTAATTAGCAGAGTCTTGCATGAAGGAGGGGCGGCAAACGGGATTTAGAACTAATCTATAAACAAGAGCTGGAGTTCAGTTTTTTTTTTCGTACAAACAAAGTCACACAAGCAACAAGACTTCTACTTGTGATAAGAAGAGCAGTTATTTAGTGGGCAAGATCAAGCCCAATTGTTGTTAAAGTTTAGATTAATATAAAGACCAGTGAAGGAAAAAAATTGTTGGAGAGCATGCAGTTAGCTTTGAGCTTCCTAATCAGCTGAGTTATTGATTAAATATTTAGTTGCTTCAAGCTTAGATTTTCACCTAGTTCTTTCCCATTTACAACTGTAATGTATCCCATGACAAAAAAGTTATGTGATGTTGTTCGATGGAGGGAAACAATTGGGAGATGACATAAATCTAGGAAAGAGAGCTGAATCTAGCATTGAGAACTTTTTATATTTCATCCATAACTTGATTTCGAAGACATACATCTGACTCGTTCAATGGATCAACTCAACTGACCTTGGACATCCCTCTTAAAAACTCTTGAACTGGTCAAACTAGATAGATACCCTCCTAATTTAAAGACAGCTAACCTGTGACCTCTGCTTGCCAACTTAAATTGATTATCATGTTCCTATCAGACTGAATCTATCTTTGTTTTAACATGTAGAGTTCAACTCTGAATCTATGATATGTCTTCATGCACCTGCCTTCTGACCTGGAATGTGGCTTGCCTCATCTGACCATTGCTTATGTTCTGTTAAGGCTGATCCTTTGTTGACAAGCACAAGCACACATATGGTATAGACAAGCAACAAAAAAAATCAGTTATATTGCTTTGAACAATAATGACTATGTTTTAGTAGTATTCTTCTTGCAGTGTGCTTACCCGCAGCATACAAGCTTGTGAACGGAACAATATTGGGAACCTCAGATTCGGAGAAAGGGTTGTCCTCGACGTCGAAAATTCTCTTATACTGCATTGACTCGAGATGGACCATGAAAACACCGTCATTTGTCAAAACAAACATCACATTATGATCACCATCAATCCATAGTTCTGATCTCCGTGTCCACCCTGCCCTTTGTGTAAGAACGTTGTCCAACTCAATTGTTTGCCCGTGCAGCCATCTAGTAACACCACCACGGTTAGCGGTCCTCTCCCATATGTGAACTGTGAAGCCTAACATAGCGATGAAGCCGAGCCCGCCACTCTTTGTTAGTGTACTTAGGTAGAGGCCGTCGTTGACACAGGCCTCCGATGGCACCTCTATCTCGGCAAAGCTCTCCTTGTCCAAATCAAACTCGAGGATGGCAACCTCACGAGCAAAAACGAACGAATATAGCGAATTCCCAATCATAATGTTTCGAGAGTTGACCGCAGCCGACGACCGAGCCGATGTGGAGATGAGATTGCCCCAGGTACCGGTCTCTGATGAGTAAACACAGGCGAGGAATTCTGGATGTGGACGCAAAACGTCGTGGCACACTAAAACCACCTTGAAGGGGCAGCCGCCGTGCACGTGGCCCTTGCCACGGACAGCACAGGCCACAGCCGCTGCCACTCTGGAACTGCCCCAGCCATAATCCAAGCTCCGTGGAACGCCTAGGTGGCGCTGGTCTCCTGTGACGGGGTCCCACACCAGGACCTGCTGGATGTAGCAGCTGTAGACGTCGCTCTTGGTAAGGAGTACGCGGCCGTGGCGGCAGCCATGGAAGTGCCAGCCGTCGCCCTGGAGCGGGACGGAGAAGCGCTCGGGCGGGATGGAGTCCGGAGGATCCAGCGTCGTCCTGAAGTAGGGCTTTTCGTCGTGGAACAAGTCAAAGAATACGCCGATGATTGGTTGCATATTACAATGTTGGGCACGGAAGCGACGGAGGAAGCCGGGGTCGGTGACGAGCCGCCGCCAGCGTCACTACCAGAAAAACTGGCGATGCCGACGGCCAAATATATGCCGACGGCCCCCCTCGGCATAGATAGGTGTATCCCGACGGCCCACCTAAAGCCGTCGGCGTAGATAAGCCGTCGGCATATATCCATCTATGCCGACGGGGGCCGTCGGCATAGGTCGGCCGTCGGCATCCCAAGAAATATGCCTACGGTTGCCGTCGGCATAGATCGGCTGTCGGCATACCATGTGGGCCCGGCTACCCAGGCGGCGACGGCGGTTTGACGGCGTGACGCCTACGCCGACAGGCTAACGGTGGCCGTCGGCATAGGTATGCGCACATCATCGATTCTCGTCGTCTGCCACGTCATCGATCCGAGCCGCTCGCCGGTCCGTGGGGTGGCATATCTATGCCGACGGTCTTGCTGTCGGCATAGGCCTGGCCCATGGCCTTTGACACGTCATCGATCCGCGCCCTACACCACGTCATCGATCCATGGCTCTACCGTTCCGTGGCTGTAGCTATGCCGACGGCATTGCCGTAGGCATAGATTTCTAATAATATTTTAATATTTTATTTATTTTCTCTTTTTCCTTTTTATTTTTTTCCAAAACTAATTTGATTAACTTAAATGTGCCTTATGTACAGAAAACATATCTCGATTATATATATATATCGATGCCCCCCCACACGGGCCTTGCTTCCGTCGTGTCATGGAGAGGGGAGACGGGACAGGGTACCCGGGGCGTAGCAATGCTGCCAGGTGTTGCGGTGGGCCCTCCGACGCTTGTGGAAGCATGGTGGCAGGCGCACGCACCTGGCACGCGGCTCCGGGGTGTGCCCCCCCCACGGGCGTCGTTGCCGCCGTGTCCCGGAGGGGGGGAAACGGCCACGTCGGGCCGACACGGAGGGAATCTTGGGGTGGGTTGTGCCGGGACGGTGTTGGGAGGTGTAGCTATGGGCTGGGCTATGACAACCACGTGAAAAGGTCCACCGGTCAAACCCCGTCCTGCGAAAGTAAAAGGGCTAGATCCGGCGGTCGTTTGTGTCAGGGTTAGACGAGACGGGGTACCTGGGGGGTAGCAATGCCGCCAGATGTTGCGGTGGGCCCTCCTACGCTTGTGGAAGCGTGGTGGCAGGCGTAGGCACCCGACACGCAGCTCCGGGGTGTGCCCCCCTCACGGGCGTCGCTGCCGCCGTGTCCCGGAGGGGGAGACGGCCACGTCGGGCCGACACAGAGGGAATCTTGGTTATTCACAACATAAATGTGCCTTATCTAAACAAAAAAACATACCCCAATGGTATATCGAATGCCCCCATCACGGACGTCGCTGCCGCCGTGTCACGGAGGAGGGAAACGGTCGACACGGAGGGAATCTGTTTAGAGGGGAATCGGGGTGTAGCTATGCCACCGAAACATCGCACGGGTCGTGATGCATGTGTGAAAGTGTCGTGGCATGCGTAGACGCCCGTCTTGGGGCTCCGTGGTGTGGCCCCCCCTCCACGGAAGGCAGTAATGGTGCCGCCGTCACTTGGAGTGGGTGGTGCGGTGCGGTGGAGGGAATCTAGTGTTGGGTGGATCCGACCGTGTTCGACGATGTTGCTATGGCTGACCTATCGCAACCAGGTGGAAGAGCCACCGGTCAAAGCCCTCCGGCGAAAGTCAAAGGGCTAGATCTACTGGTTAACTGGGATTCGGGTGGCCTTCGGGTCCACCGAAACATGCATGGGTCATGATGCATGTGTGAAAGTGTTGTGGCATGCGTAGACGCCCGTCTTCGGGCTTGTGGTGGGCCCCCCTCCGAAGGCAGTGCCGCCGTCACTTGGAGGGGGGATGGTGCGGGTGCGGTGGAACCGGAGGGAATCTAGTGTGGGTTGGGTCCAGACCGTGTTCGGGGATGTTGCTATGGTGACCTATCGCAACCAGGTGGAAGATCCACCGGTCAAAGCCCGTCCGGCGAAAGTCAAAGGGCTAGATCAACTGGTCAACTGGGATTCGGGGTGGCCTTCGGGTGTCGCTATGCCACCGAAACATCGCACGGGTCCCGATGCATGTGTAAAAGTGTTCTGGATGCGTAGACACCCGTTTGGGGCTCCGTGGTGTGGCCCCTCCTCCACGGAAGGCGTGGCCGCCATCACTGGAGGGGGTATGGTTGGCGGGTGCGGTGGAACCGGAGGGAATTAGTGTTGGGTTGGGTCCAGACCGTGTTCGGGGATGTTGCTATGGGCTGACCTATCGCAAACCAGGGGGAAGAGTCCACCGGTCAAAGCCCGTCCGACGAAAGTCAAGGCTAGATCTACTGGTCAACTAGGATTGGGGTGGCCTTCCGGGTGTAGCTATGCCACCGAAACATCGCACGGGTCCCGATGCATGTGGTGAAAGTGTTCTGGCATGCGTAGAAGCCCGTCTTGGGGCTCCGTGGTGTGCCCCCCCTCCACGGAAGGCAGTGCACAGTCACTTATAGGGGGGATGGTGCGGGTGCGGTGGAACCAGAGGGAATCTAGTGTTGGGTTGGGTCCAGACCGTGTTCGGGAATGTTGCTATGGGCTGACCTATCGCAACCAGGTGGAAGAGTCTACCGGTCAAAGTCCGTTCCGGCGAAAGTCAAAGGGCTAGATCTACTGGTCAACTGGGATTCGGGGTGGCCTTCCGGGTGTAGCTATGCCACCGAAACATCGCACGGGTCGTGATGCATGTGTGAAAGTGTTGGCATGCGTAGACGGCCGTCTTGGGGCTCCGTGTGTGTGCCCCCCCTCCACGGAAGGCAGTGCGCCGCGCACTTGGAGGGGGGGATGGTGCGGGTGCGGTGGAACCGGAGGGAATTATGTTGGGTTGGGTCCAGACCGTGTTGGGGATGTTGCTATGGGCTGACCTATCGCAACCAGGTGGAAGAGTCCACCGGTCAAAGCCCGTCCGGCGAAAGTCAAAGGGCTAGATCTACTGGTAACTGGGATTCGGGTGGCCTTCGGGGTGTAGCTATGCCACAGAAAACATCGCATGGGTCCCGCATGCATGTGTGAAAGTTTGTGGCATGCGTAGACGCCCGTTTTGGGCTCCGTGGTGTGGCCCCCCCCCTCCACGGAAGGCAGTGCCGCCGTCACTTGGAGGGGGGATGGTGCGGGTGCGGTGGAACCGGAGGGAATCTAGTGTTGGGTTGGGTCCAGACCGTGTTTGGGGTGTTGCTATGGGCGACCTATCGCAACCAGTGGAAGAGTCCACCGGTCAAAGCCCGTCCGGCGAAAGTCAAAGGGCTAGATCTACTGGTCAACTGGGATTCGGGGTGGCCTTCGGGTGTGCTATGCCACCGAAACATCGCACGTGTCGTGATGCATGTGTGAAAGTGTTGTGGCATGCGTAGACGCCCGTCTTGGGCTCGTGGTGTGGCCCCCCCTCCACAGAAGGCAGTGCCGCCGTCACTTGGAGGGGGGATGGTGCGGGTGCGGTGGAACCGGAGGGAATCTAGTGTTGGGTTGGGTCCAGACCATATTCGGGGATGTTGCTATGGGCTGACCTATGGCAACCAGGTGGAAGAGTCCACCGGTCAAAGCCCGTCCAACGAAAGTCAAAGGGCTAGATCTACTGGTTAACTCGGATTCAGGGTAGCCTTCGGGGGTGTAGCTATGCACCGAAACATCGCACGGGTCCCGAGCATGTTTGAAAGTGTTGTGGCATGCGTAGACGCCCATATTGGGATCCGTGGTGTGGCCCCCCCTCCACGGATGGCAGTGCCGCCGTACCTTGGAGGGGGGATGGGTGGGTGCGGTGGAACCGGCGGGAATCTAGTGTTGGGTTGGGTCCAGACCGTGTTTGGGGATGGTTGCTATGGGCTGACCTATCGCAACCAGGTGGAAGAGTCCACACGGTCAAAGCCCGTCCGGTGTGAAAGTCAAAGGGCTAGATCTACTGGTCAACTGGGATTCGGGTGGCCCCCCCCTCCAGGGCTAGATCCGGTGGTCGTCTGTGTTAGGGTTAGACGGGAAGGGGTACGGGGGGGTAGCAATGCCGCCAGGGTGGGTGGGCCCTCCTACGCTTGTGGAGCGGGTGGCAGGCGCAGGCGCCGGCACGCTGCTTCGGGGTGTGCCCCCACTCACGGGCGTCACTGCCGCCGTGACGGGCATCGCACCGGGTCCCGTACACACTGTAAACTACTAAAAAACTAAAAAAAATAATTGAATTTATAAAAAACACCGGCATCCATCGTCGAAAACGGACTATCACCGTGAACCTTCTGTGCCCGGCGCACGGGCAGGCGTGCAGCGGGCACTGAAAGTTTCACGGTAATTGTCCGTTTCTTCATAGAGGTATAATGAATACCGGAGCTTATAACGTATGGATTAGTGAACTATTTAAACAACGTCAAATTGTTGTCCCTAGGCGAGGTGGGACTATTTTTTCAAAAAAGTGGTTGCCATCTATGCCTACGGCCTTGCCGTCGATAGGCCTCCATCTATGCCGACGGCCTGGCCGTCGGCATATGCTCTTATCCACTCGCCGGCCCTGTCCCGGCAGGTGGGGACCAACCCTATGCCGACGGCTTGGCCGTCGGCATAGGCCACCCTTATCTACTCGGGCCCCGTGGCCACTCATTCATCTGGCCTCCTCCTACTCCCCTACCGCGACCCACGCCGCGCGCCGCCCGACCCCGACCCCACCGCCGCCGCCGCCGCACACGGATCCCGACCCGCCGTGCCGGCGCTCACACGGCCGGCCCGCCTCGGCCTCCTCCACCCAAGCCCCACCCACCGCCGCCGGCCCCCTCCACCCAAGCCCCGCCGCGCCGCCACGCACCGCGCGCAAGCCCGCCTCGGCCTCCTGACCCCCGGCGTCCCTTTGTCGACGCTGCCCGGGCCTCTGGCACAACCGCCGAGCGTGGCAACCGGCCGGCCCGGAGCCTAGCCTGGCCACGCCCCCTGCCCCGACCCGCACCCCCTCCGGCGACCGTCGTGTGGTGCTGCTCGGCCGCCGTCCCTGCCCCAACCCGTATTCCCCTGCCGCTCCCGTACTCTGCCCCCCTCGGGGACTCCCCGACACCCTGCCCCCCCCCCCCCCGCTGCTGTGCCGCTGCTGTTTTCTTCTTCTTTTGCTACGTTTTTGTAGGTAGGTAGTTAGATATAAATAGATAGATAGTTAGATAAATAGATGAATGGATGGATAGATAGTTAGATAAATAGATTTTTTGTATGTTTTTTTTCTTCTTCTTGCTATGTTTTCCCGGCTATGCTCTATTCTGCGGATGGTGTACAAGTGGAAAGATGCCATGCCCAATGGGCATGCAGGCTCTGCGAATGATTTGGCTGAGTAAGGGTGGCAAGTATGTAGCCTTTGACCTGCATCGACAGTTCCTCCCTCCAGACAACTCCAGACAGGAAGACAAGAAGAACTTCACGAAAGGCAGGGTTGTTCATGAAGTAACGAGATTCCAACATTTTCGGGGGCAGATGTTCTTGCTCAGCTAAAAGCTCTCAAGCCTAAAGTCAAAGGCAAAGGCAAAGCCAAAGCCAAAGGCTTCGAGGGATATGGTGAGACGCACAACTGGACTCACATTACCCCTTCCGCAGCTCCCTATTTCAAGGACCAAACTTCCTTACAACATAGATGTGATGCACACCGAAAAGAATGTGGCAGGTCCCTTTTAACCCGATCCTAAACATTGTGATAAGACGAAGGATGACGTTAAAGCTAGAGGCCGAAGAACAGAGAATTGTGTATAGACCAGTAAACATGGCCTCCCACAGGCGGTCGAAAAAACTGGTTCAAGCCAGATGCTGACTTTGTCCTTAAAACGCCAGAAAAAAGAGGAAGTACTCCCTCGTCCCAAAATAAGTGTCTTGAGCTTAGTACAAATTTGTACTAGAGCTAGTACAAAGTTGAGCATTTATTTTGGGACTGAGGGTAGTACTTATCTGGCTGAAACACATTTTGAAGTTCACCGATGGTTATGCATCGAATATAAGTAAGGGAGTAATCTTTCAACGGGCAAAGTGACCGACCTGAAGAGTCATGACTACCATTGGATTGAGCGGTAATGCCGGTGATGGTTCGAGGCTATGTCCCCGAGCATGTCTGACGAGTGCTTGCCGAGCTAAGACTTCTTCCGCACGCTCTGTGCTAAAGAAGTAAGTAAAGACGGATTGAAAAATTGCATAAGAAGGCACCGGAGTTGATAGTCAAGCTAGAGAAGATCTTTCCGCCAGGCTTCTTTACTCCGATGACATCTCATTCTGCACCTCACGAAACGAGGTATTGTTGGGGGGGCCTGTGCAGATCGCTGGCAGTACGGCCCTGAGAGACAGAACAAGCATCTCCGACAGAAATGTGGAAACAAAGCTAAGATTGAAGCTTCCATAGCTGAGGCAGTTATCCTAGAGGAGGTGTAGACCTAAAGACATCATACTATCTTGACCACGTTCCCATCTGCATAACAAGGTGCCTCGATACAATATAGAAGAGTCCAAGTATCAACCCAGGCTCCATCTATTCAACGGTGCAAGGTGGGAGGCTGGGGCCTCGAAATCTTAAACATGCCACGACAAGAGTGGGAGGACCTCATGTTCTTATATCTTGCACAACACAAGGAAGTTGAGAAAGTGTGGATGAGGTAATACCACTACACCATTCCTTTATGTCTTCCACATCATCATGTTCTATGTTACTTAGTCTCGGTCTAACACCGCTTTTCTCTTTTAGTGATTTCGTTCAAGAGGTGGACGGGAATGAATCCTCCTACTGAGGCGGAGGCACTTACTCTTCTCCGTCATGGAAACCCTGGACGTAAAATTTTGTTGCTTGGTTCATGGAGAAAGTAATTTTCCACATTCCCCTATTAAATACTAGTTCAACAATTAGTTAACCGAACTAATGACCCAGCAATTTCAATTATACTTGTAGGGAAAAGATCCGAACATATCTATGATGATGAATTGAGGATGGGTTTCCATGGGTTTTGACCCTGCCGCCATGACATGTAAAAAGTATGATGTGAATGGTACGCTTCCATACAGAGGAGCACCAAATAGCCGGCCTGATCCCAAAACTATAAATACCGGAGTGTACACTCCCGGTCAAAATTCAGTAGACTACTACGGAAGGGTAACAAAATACATACGAGATTAAATTCGCAAGGGCACGAGACCCTAAGCCTGCCTGTGTTAAATGGCCATGGTTCGATCCGCGGGAGGGGGTAAAACATAGCCTTACATGGTTTGGCGAAGTTAAACCATCAACCGTCTATGCCGGAGCCGATCTCTTCATTGCGGCTACCCAAGCTACACAAGTTTTTATCTGCCTTACCATGCCAGAAAGAGTACCTAAAGGGTTGGGAGTTTGTGTTCAAGGTGTCGCCACATGGTAAGCACCGGACCCGAAGGAGACGATTACTACAAATTAACCCCACGAATACGAGGGGAGTGTTCTATCAAGAGCAACCTGATGATGATGATGTGGTGTAAACGAGACGCTAGACCATTGGGTGATGATGATGTGGATCCAAATGACGATGATGCACGGAATGATGGTGAGACCATTGTCAATGAAATGACATACTTAGCTAGAAAAGTTAAACGAAGACGTTGACGACGAGGAAGAGCCTCCACCTCCGTCAGACAACGAAGATGATATGATTGATAGTGATGATGAGACCGACCGAGAAAGAGGGTTACAACAGTGACGATTCGTATGGGTTCTAGAGATGTACGTTTCAAGTCTTTTTTGTTCTATAGTTTAGGAATATGCCTTTTGTGTTTTTTATTAATGTGTTTATTATTCCTTATTATTATGCCTTTTCCTTCATTTTTTAATGTACTATTGCTTTTCTCTTTTCAATGCAGGTTCGTGGAACATGGGCAAGGGGAAGGCTGACGGCGTGGGTTTTCCTACGCAAGGTCGTCGGCCCCTGCCTAGTCGGAGTGGTCGAGCACGTAATCCCCCCCCGGCTACTTGACGATGACTCCTATAGGGAGGTCGAGGAGAGGTGCCCTAGAGGAGGAGGGGGCGGGGGGAGAGCCCTAGAGGGGCGAGGTGGTGGGGGGAGAGCCACTACAGGGGGTCGGCCAGAAAGAGCGCACCCTCACCGACTTAGGGGTGTTGTCTTCGAAGCCCTCTCTATGAGTGGTACCCTGCTGAGTGAGGAGGAGGAGGACGAGGGAGGAGGAGGAGGTTCGGGATGGGGCCGAGGAGGAGGGAGGAGGAGGAGGTGGGAGGGGGGGGGGGGGGGGAGGAGTGAGGCGGAGGGCAGGCGAGGAGGAGGGTGATGGGGGAATGATGGTGGTGGCGCGGAGGGGGTTGGCAACAAGGGTGGCTGGTGGTAACGCAAAGCAACCAAAGTAGATCCTGCTACTGAGGAGCAGAAGTGGCTCATTGAGCCCACGGGGAAGAGTAAGTGTCACTTTATAAGAATTCCTTCTTTTGCTTGTCAAATGCTCATTCCGGTAGTTATTTATTTGCTTGTCACAGCTATATTTCATTCTTTTGCAGCAACTGGATTGTTCCTAAAGGGGCCCGTATTCCCAACGGCCTCATCACCGTCTTGCTGAAGTTACACTGGCCGGGGCTGTACTGTCCGGATCCAGTCAGGCACCCGGACCGTGGGTGTTTGGCCACGAGCTGGGACCACTGGGAAGCGGCCCTCCACGCGTACCATGAGACCCATGCCAAGGCCGTTGATCACTACTTTCTGGGTGAGTTCTCTTAGAAGCACCAAGTCCATTCTGGTTTCATGAATGATTTAACTCATGGTTCTTCCATTCTTGTTTCATGTAATTGTAGAAATTCTATCGAGTTCTTCGGAGCACCAGGCCGAAGCGAACCAGATCTGCTGCGCCAAGCAAGAAGAAGGCCCGCCAGCTCCAGTACGAGGTGCGCTGGGTGGCCATCTCGACATACTATCACGACGCTTCTTGGTGTGAGGATGACCAAGGAAGAAGCGCGGAGGATGGGCATTACCTTGGAGAGGCACGAGTACTTGCTGTAAGTATAAAAAGATTTTCATTCCGATGTTTGTGGTACATTTCACCGTTTCGTGTTGACATGCCATTATGCTTTTATTATGTAGGTGTGTCCAAATTGGTGCTATGGAAGACGAGGCCTGGCGGCATTGGTGGATCCTTGGTGTGATAAGGATGGAGCTGGGCAGCTACGAGCATAAAAAACAAGGCTAACCGAGGGAAGGAGGGAGTACATGCTCAGGGAAACCGAAACCACTTTCTCCACAAGACACTTAATATGACTAACCTCATAAAAATTCTTTTCTTCTATTTACTGTCACTTTCTTATGTAGTGACTAACCTCTGTTGGTGGTGCAGGAGGAGAAACTGAAGCGGCCGCTCTCACACATGCAGGCGGGGAGATCGCATACGCGGAAGGACTCCAAGCCTGGCGAGTCCAAGTACTATGGCAGACCGCGCACAAGAAGAGGCCTACTCCGAAGGGTATCGAGGTTACATCCTGATAACTGACCCCATTTGCGGCGGATCTGACGAGAGCGTGTGTGGTGGCATGGGGCCCAAGGAGCACGGTCGGAGGTGGTTCTGGATGCTGTGATCACTCCTACTATCTCCTACACACAGCTCCGTCGGATCGACCCGAGCCTGAGCCAGGCACGAACGCACGCCATGACCAGTGCGCAGTCACAGTCCCTCTTTCGGAGCGGCAATCTGTAAGTATTTTCCCTCTATCTTCACTGCTCACTTTATTTTCCGCATTTAGTAGTTTTATGAGTTCCATCATGTCATACCGTAGGCCTACATGGAGTACACACGCCAGGAGACCATTGCGTGGCACGAGAGCCTTTTTGCATTCATGAGCAGAACAATCGCATGATGCAGCACGAACTTCAGGAAATGGCGGCCGACAGGGTTCTCAATTGCAACCAGCACACCTCTCCTCCACCAAACCAAGGCTGTTACCTTGAGGAGTTTCTGGCACAGAAAGCTAGCCCATCGCCGGTTAGTTATTTCCAATCTATTCACCAAGCATATCGTTTATTCAACACAGTTATATCGTTAACATGTCTTTTCAACATCCAGGGAACCGGTGGATCGTATCCCGTTGGTGGTGGTCTTCGCAGCACTCCCGAGTACGGAGCCCGATCACTCGCGATCCACGGAGGCAGAGGCGGAGGCGGTGGTGTGGTCTGGCGGTGGCACTGCCGCTAGCAGTGACGACCTGGGTTGGCGGACTTTGTCTGGTCGTGAGACCTCCGCGGTGCTGACGTACAGGCGCTTAAGCCTTTGGTGACTTGTGGCGGTCTTGGTGGTGATGATACTTATATGCTTGTGATGTTACTTATTGTTTGTTTGTGATATTCTTATATGATGGTGGTGATGATACATATGTTTATGGTTTGCGATGCTTTTATGTTTGTGTGATGATGCATTTGTTGTGTGATGCTGCTCCTATTTGTATGTGATGCATATATGTTGTATGATTCTTATATATGCTCTATAGTTTCAAATGAATTGAGCTGAAAAGAAACAGAGGAAAAAGAAAAAAACAGACAGAAAAACTATGCCGACAGCCTAGCCGTCGGCATTACATATGGCGAGAGCTCAGTGGCTGCCACGTGGTAGCTATGCCGAAGGTCTAAGCCGTCGGCATAGTGGTAAAGTACGCCGACGGCTAGGCTGTCGGATAGCGCCACGGGCAATCACTGGGCATATTGGGGCAGGCTATGCCGACGGTGAGCGTCGGCATAGACTTTAAAACTACGCCGAGTGGCTCACCGTCGGCATAACCTGCCTCAGGAGGTACAGCTGGCGCCCACGTGGCACATATATGCCGACGGCGAAGCCGTCGACATACATGTGCCACGTGCCGCGCAGCTGTTGTCTACACTGACGGCGGCCACGTTAGGCGGGACGTTGCCGACGGCGAGGCGTCGGCATTGATGTACGGACACCGTCGGATAGGATCTATGCCGACAACCTTTCTATGCCGATGGCCTCCCCGGGATACGCCGACGGATATGTGCCGACGGCCCTATGCCGACGGGGGCCGTCGACAACGGGTCCCGACGGGAATCAGGGCTATGCCGACGGCAAGTGCGTGTGCAGACGAGGGACGCGCGAGGCAGAGAGGAATGCGGTGAGAGGCGGAGGAGGACTTCCACGAGGAGGTCTTCGCTGTCCATTGGAGAGGACGGCGACGGCGCCACGGGCTGGCGGTAGGCTGCGACAAAGTATATAAGAGAACTTAACGATTGGTACCCTATTTTCAGCCCTCGTGTTTTCTGGTTCACCGAAAATCTAGTATCTACTGTATATTATATATATATACTTCTCGTACGTCGGCCTCCTCTATGGACGTCTGATCGCACCGTCCTAATTGGTGGGAAAGAGTTTGCCGCTATCCAGCGGCATGTACGGACTCGTCCTGTTGGCCTCGATCACATTACTTGGTTTTCTACGACTTAGGTAAGTTATAAATAATAGGAAATTAGACGTGGCTGTCAAGAAGGCTATACAGGGTAGCGCCGTGCTACGAATCATTCCACCTCTAGCGAGCAGTACTTAGTCGTCCTCACAGCGGAACAGCCCCATCCGGTGTGCAGCGCGGCATGTTTGCCGGACGTCGTCCTGTCCAATGATGCCCCAGTGACACCGTGCAGCCCCAATCATGCTCCAATGCAACTCCGACGATGCTTCCATACCATCAGACGACCCTGCCGCCCCGACGATGTTCCAATGCTGTGGTTGCTGTGATGCAGGTGCGCGGTGCACAGGCAGGGGCGCTGCTATGAAGCACACGGTGGCGCAGCATATAATGGAATTGCACGATGTATTGATCGGGTGCAATCGCATGTATATATGAGTATAACGGTGGGGCCCGACCTCATTATACAAGGAAGTAGAAGGTGGGCCAGATACACAAATATGCCACATAAACACATATACTCAACACCCCCCAGTCGAAGCGGCGCCATTGCTGACGCAAAGACTAGACCGGAACTCCTCGAAGGACGTCGTAGGCAACCTTTGTCATGATATCTGCAAATTGTTGGATTTAGGAACGTGTAGAACACGAAACATGGCCAAGAGCCACCTGATCCTGAACAAAATGAATATCAAGCTGAATATGCTTGGTACGACGATGATGGACCGGCGTGGCGGAGAGGTAGACAGCTGAGAACGTTGGTCGCAGTAGACCACTGTTTGCCTTGTCGACAGGACATGAAAGTCCGGAGAAGCTGACAAAACCAGGAGCACTCAGCGACGAATTAACCACAGTGCGATACTCCGCTCAGCACTGGAATGGGAGACCGTAGGCTGCCCGCTTGGACGAACACGAAAAATGATGGACCAAGGAATACATAGTAACCCAAAGTGGAGAGAGCGGTGTCGGGTAGCCAGCCCAGTCGGAGTACGTGGTGAGGGCTGGTGTCGGGTCGAGCGCGAGAACATGATGCGAGATCCATAGAGCCACAGACTATAGCGGAGAATCGCTTGACGGAGGCCAATGAACATCCCGAGGTGCATGCATATGAAGGCACACTGCTGAACTGCATACTGGAGCTCCGGTCGAGTAAGAGTGAGTGAGTATGAAGAGCCCCAACGATTTGTACGGTAAAAAGCAGCATCCGAAGCAGAGGAAAACCCATCTGTGGCAGAGAGCTTGGCCTTCGTGTCGACGGGTCCGTGCCGGCGGGGTTGCAATTAAGCATGCCAGCACGGTCGACAAGCTCATGAGCGGACTTCCGCTGGTGAAGGAAGAAAACCATCCGAACGACGCACCACCTCTACGCCGAGGAAGTGCGCATGAAGGAATATGCCCTCGAGGCAATAATAAAGTTGCTTTTTATTTTCCTTATTCATGATAAAGGTTTATTATTTATGCTAGAATTGTATTGATCGGAAACTTAAATACATGTATGAATAAATAAACAAATACCGTTGTCCCTAGTAAGCCTTCTACTAGACTAGCTCATTGATCAAAGATGGTTAAGGTTTCCTAACCATAGAATGTATTGTCATTTGATAAAGGGATCACATCATTAGAGATGATGTGTGATGGACAAGACCCACGTAGCTTAGCATAATGATGGTTCAGTTTATGCTATGCTTTCTTCATGTCAAACCTATTCTTTCGACTATGAGATTATTGCAACTTCCGGATACCGGAGGAATACCTGTGTGTGCTATCAAACGTCAATGTAACTGGTGGATCATAAAGATGTTCTACAGTATCTCCGAAGGTGTTGTGAGTTGGCATAGATCGAGATTAGGATTTATCACATCCGAGTATCGGAGAGGTATCTACTGGACCCTCTCGGTAATACACATCATAAGCTGCAAGCAAATGACTAAGGAGTTAGTTACGAGATGATATATTACGCAAAGTGTAAAGAAAACTTGCCGGTAACGAGATTGAACTAGGATGTATAGAGAACACCGATCGAATCTCGGGTAAGTAACATGGATGGACAAAGAGAATATGTATGTTGTCATAAGGTTCGACGTAAATATCTTCGTAGAATATGGAGGAGCCAATATGGGCATTCCAGGTTCCACTATTGGTATTGACCGGAGAGGTGTCTCGGTCATGTCACATAATTCTCGAACCCGTAGGGCCGCACCCTTAACTTCGTTGACGAATAGTGTTATATGATTTGGTGACCGAATATTGTTTGGCGTCCCGGATGAGTCACAGACATGACGAGGAGTCTCAAAATGATCGAGAGGTAAAGATGATATATAGGACGATGGTATTCGGAACCGGAAGGGTTTCGGGATGACCGGGTAGTCATCGGGTCACCGGAAGGGGTTCCGGACACCACCCCCCCCCCCCCGGTAGGTAATAGGCTTAAGGCGCAAGGAAGGGACAGACCAGCCCACAGGGGGCTGGTGCGCCCCTCTCCCGGCCGGCAGCCCTAGGGAAGGAAAGGGGGGAGGGCTAGCCCCTCTTGCCTTCCCCCTTCAAGGGAGAAAGGAAAGGGAGGGGGCGCCTCCCTCCCTCCCTTTTCCTCGCACCTATAATGGCAGTGCGGGGGGCGCAGATAGGGGTAGGACCCCAAGTGGGATTCGGCCCACTTGGGGCGCTCAGGCTGCCTCCTCCTCCCCACCTATATATATGTTGGAGGGGGCCTAGCCAATACCAGAACAATGCTTAGCCGGTGCTGGCGACCACCTCCACATTTACACCCTGGTCATATTCATAGTGTTAGGCGAAGCCCTGGGAGATAACTTCAACCATACCATCAACTCTATACTCACGTGCATAAACGGATCAGACATACTACTAGTCTACGTTTCTTTCTGATAAGAAGGCCGGACGTCACAAAGCTGAACGTGTGCTGATCGCGGAGGTGTCGTACGTTCGGTACTCGATCGGTTGGATCACGAAGATTCGACTACATCAACCGCGATGTTAAACGCTTCCGCTTACAGTCTACGAGGGTACTAGACACAATCTCCCTCTCATTGCTATCCATCTCCTACATAGATCAGTGTGGGGTAGAAAATTTCTTGTTTTCCATGCAACGTTTCCAAAGTGGCATCATGAGTCAGGTTATGCGTAGATGATATGCACGAGTAGAACCCAAAGAGGTTGGGGCGGTGATGTTATACGCTTACCACCAATGCTTATTTTGATCAAAAGGCATTGTGGGATGAAGCAGCCCGGACCAACTACATGTCCACGCCATGAGACGGTTTTACACGACTGACATGCAACTAGTTTTGCATAAAAGGTGGCTGGCGGGTGCCTGTTTCTCCTGATTTAGTTGAATCGAATTTGACTGCGGCCGGTCCTTGAAGAAGGTTAAAACAACAAACTTGATAAATCACCGTTGTGGTTTTTACCGTAGTAAGAACGGTTCTTGCTAGAAGCCCATAGCAGCACGTAAACTTGCAACAACCAGTAGAGGACGCCTAACTTGTTTTTGCAGGGCATGTTGTGATGTGATAGGTCAAGACATGAGTGTTACGTTATTGTATGAGATGACATATTTTGTAATTTATCGGCAACCGGCAGGAGCCTTATGGTTGTCTCTATTGTATGAAATGCAAATGCCATGTAATTGCTTTACTTTTCAACTGCGTTAGCGATAGTTGTAGAAGCAATAGTTGGCAAGACGACCCCGACGACAAGCTGGAGATCAAGGTGTCGAGCCGATGACGATGGGATAATGACGATGCTGGAGAGTGGAGATCAAAAGCACAAAATGATGATGGCCATATCATGTCACATATTTTGATTGCATATGATGTTTATCTTTTATGCATCTTATTTGCTTTAGAACGGTCATCGGGTAGCCTTATAAGAGATCCCTTCACTAAATTTCAAGATAAAAGGTTCTCCCCGAAGTATGCACCGTTGCCAAAGTTCGTCGTTCAGAAGCACCACGTGATGATCGGGTGGTGAGAATCTACGTTCACATACAACGGGTGTAAGCCAGATTTACACACGCGGAATACTTGGTTAAGCTTGACGAGCCTAGCATGTACGACATGGTCCAGAACACTGGAGACCGAAAGTGCGAACGTGAGTCATATGTAGATATGTCAACATAGAAGATGTTCACCATTGATGACTATCCCATCTCACGTGATGATCGGATATGGGTTAGTTGATTTGGATCTGTTTCACTTAGATAACTGAGAGATGTTTATTTAAGTGGGAGTTCATTAGTAATTGATTAATTGAACTTATTTATCTTGAACTTAGTCCTGATGTATTTGCATATCTATGTTGATAGATCAATAACTCACAAATTAGCTCCCTATGTTTTTGATATGTTCCTAGAGAACAATATAGTTGAAAGATGATAGTAGCAATGTGTGGACGGGTCCATGATCTGAGGATTACCTCAGTGCTGCACAGAAGAATTATGTCCTTGATGCACCGCTAGGGTACAGACCGTATTGCAGGAGCAGATCCAGACGTTATGAAGTGTTAGCAAGCTTGATATGAGACTTACCTGATAGTTTAGTGCGCTATGCTTTAAGGTATAGAACAGGGACTTCAAAAGGTTTTGAACGCCACTGAACATATGAGATGTTCACAGAGCTGAAATTGGGACGGATAGACTCTGACAAGTACTTTGCCTACAAGTGTGAGAGGAATAGCTCAACCAGTGAGCATGTGCTCAGAATGTATGGGTACTACAATGCTAGAATCAAGTGGAAGTTATCATTCCAAATAAGAAGTGATTGACCAAGTTCTCAGTCACTATCACCAAGCTATTAGAACTTGTGATGAACTAATATGCAAGGGATAAGAAATGATTCCCGAGCTATTCGTGATGCTGAAACGTGAGCTAGAAATCAGAAAGAGCATCAAGGTGATGATAACCAGACACTAGTTTCAAGAAAAAGGGCAATCTAAAGAAAGGGAACTTCAGAAAGAGGCAAGCAGTTGCCGCTCCTGTGAAGGAGCCCAAGCTGGACCCAAGCCTGACATGAGTGCCCTACTGCAAAGGAAATGGTCTGGAAGCCCCAAATATTTAGTGGATAAGGATGGCAAAGTAAACAAAGGTATATTGATATGGTGATGTATGATGTGTACCTTACTAGTGTTCGTAGTAGCCCCTGGGATGATACGCCTGTCTTGGGGCTCCGTGGTGTGGCCCCCCTCCACGGAAGGAAGTGCCGCCGTCACTTGGAGGGGGGATGGTGCGGGTGCGGTGGAACCGGAGGGAATCTAGTGTTGGGTTGGGTCCAGACCGTGTTCGGGGATGTTGCTATTGCCTGACCTATCGCAACCAGGTGGAAGAGTCCACCGGTCAAAGCCCGTCCGGCGAAAGTCAAAGGGCTAGATCAACTGGTCAACTGGGATTCGGTGTGGCCTTCCGGGTGGAGCTATGCCATCGAAACATCGCACGGGTCCCGATGCATGTGTGAAAGTGTTGTGGCATGCGTAGACACCGTCTTGGGGCTCCGTGGTGTGGCCCCTCCTCCACGGAAGGCTGGTGCCGCCATCATTGGAGGGGTATGGTGGCGGTGCGGTGGAACCGGAGGGAATCTAGTGTTGGGTTGGTCCAGACCGTTTCGGGGGATGTTGCTATGGGCTGACCTATCGCAACCAGGTGGAAGATTCCACCGGTCAAAGCCCGTCCGACGAAAGTCAAAGGGCTAGATCTACTGGTCAACTAGGATTCGGGGTGGCCTTCCGGGTGTAGCTATGCCACCGAAACATCGCACGGGTCCCGATGCATGTTTGAAAGTGTTCTGGCATGCGTAGAAGCCCGTCTTGGGCTCCTGGTGTGCCCCCCCTCCACGGAAGGCAGTGCCACCGTCACTTTAGGGGGGTGTGCGGGTGCGTGGAACCAGAGGGAATCTAGTTTGGGTTGGGTCCAGACCTTGTTCGGGAATGTTGCTATGGGCTGACCTATCGCAACCAGGTGGAGAGTCACCGGTCAAGTCCGTCCGGCGAAAGTCAAAGGCTAGATCTACTGGTCAACTGGGATTCGGGGTGGCCTTCCGGGTGTAGCTATGCCACCGAAACATCGCACGGTCGTGATGCATGTGTAAAGTGTTGTGGCATGCGTAGACGGCCGTCTTGGGGCTCCGTGGTGTGGCCCCCCCTCCACGGAAGGCAGTGCCGCCGTCACTTGGAGGGGGGATGGTGCGGTGCGGTGGAACCGGAGGGAATCATTGTTGGTTGGGTCCAGACCGTGTTCGGGGATGTGTTGCTATGGCCTGACCTATCGCACCAGGTGGAAGAGTCCACCGGTCAAAGCCCGTCCGGCGAAAGTCAAAGGGCTAGATCTACTGTTAACTGGGATTCGGGTTGGCCTTCGGGGTGTAGCTATGCCACACGAACATCGCATGGGTCCCGATGCATGTGTGAAAGTGTTTGGGGCATGCGTAGACGCCCGTCTTGGCTCCGTGGTGTGGCCCCCCCCTCCACGAAGGCAGTGCCGCCGTCACTTGGAGGGGGGATGGTGCGGGTGCGGTGGAACCGAGGGAATCTAGTTGGGTTGGGTCCAGACCGTGTTTGGGATGTTGCTATGGGCTGACCTATCGCAACCAGTGGAAGAGTCACCGGTCAAAGCCCGTCCGGCGAAAGTCAAAGGTCTAGATCTACTGGTCAACTGGGATTCGGGGTGGCCTTCCGGGTGTAGCTATGCCACCGAAACATCGGCACGTGTCGGTGATGCATGTGTGAAAGTGTTGTGGCATTCGTAGACGCCCGTCTTGGGGCTCGTGGTGTGGCCCCCCCTCCACAGAAGGCAGTGCCGCCGTCACTTGAGGGGGGATGGTGCGGGTGCGGTGGAACCGAGGGAATCTAGTTTTGGGTTGGGTCCAGACCATATTCGGGGATGTTGCTATGGGCTCCTATGGCAACCAGGTGGAAGATTCCACGGGTCAAAGCCCGTCCAACGAAAGTCAAAGGGCTAGATCTACTGGTTAACTCGGATTCAGGGTAGCCTTCGGGGTGTAGCTATGCCACCGAAACATCGCACGGGTCCCGATGCATGTGTGAAAGTGTTGTGGCATGCGTAGACGCCCATATTGGGGATCCGTGGTGTGGCCCCCCCTCCACGGATGGCAGTGCCGCCGTCACTTGGAGGGGGGATGGTGCGGGTGCGGTGGAACCGGCGGGAATCTAGTGTTGGGTTGGGTCCAGACCGTGTTTGGGGATGTTGCTATGGGCTGACCTATCGCAACCAGGTGGAAGAGTCCACCGGTCAAAGCCCGTCCGGTGAAAGTCAAAGGGCTAGATCTACTGGTCAACTGGGATTCGGGGTGGCCCCCCCCTCCAGGGCTAGATCCGGTGGTCGTCTGTGTTAGGGTTAGACGGGACGGGGTACCTGGGGGGTAGCAATGCCGCCAGGTGTCGCGGTGGGCCCTCCTACGCTTGTGGAAGCGTGGTGGCAGGCGCAGGCGCCCGGCACGCTGCTTCGGGGTGTGCCCCCACTCACGGGCGTCACTGCCGCCGTGACGGGCATCGCACCGGGTCCCGTACACACTGTAAACTACTAAAAAACTAAAAAAATAATAATTGAATTTATAAAAAACACCGGCATCCATCGTCGAAAACGGACTATCACCGTGAAACCTTCTGTGCCCGGGCACCGGGCAGGCTGCACGGGCACTGAAAGTTTCACGGTAATTGTCCGTTTTCTTCATAGAGGTATAATGAATACCGGAGCTTATAACGTATGGATTAGTGAACTATTTAAACACGTCAAATTGCTTGTCCCTAGGCGAGGTGGGACTATTTTTTCAAAAAAAGTGGTTGCCATCTATGCCTACGGCCTTGCCGTCGGCATAGGCCTCCTATCTATGCCGACGGCCTGGCCGTCGGCATATGCCTCTTATCCACTCGCCGGCCCTGTCCCTGGCAGGTGGGGACCAACCCTATGCCGACGGCTTGGCCGTCGGCATAGGGCCACCCTTATCTACTCGGGCCACCGTGGCCACTCATTCATCTGGCCCTCCTCCTACTCCCCTACCGCGACCCACGCCGCGCCGCCGCCCGACCCCGACCCCCACCCGCGCCGCCCCCTAGCCTCCAGCCAAGTCCCTGTTATCTCCACGGATCCCGACCCGACGCGTGCGCGTCCGTCACTCACACGGTCCGTCCGCGCACTGGCCTCCTCCCCCAAGCCCCACCTCCCGCCTCCTCCGGCCGGGCCCATCCACCCTCAAATCCCCCAGCCTCTGCTCCACCACCGGGTAACGTTTCTGTTGGAGTCAGCCCTCGCACTCCGATCCTCCTCGTCCTCTTCCGTCCTCTCGACCCCGGCATCCCTTGTCGACGCTCCCGGCCTCTTGGCCCAACCCTAGCGTGGCACACGCCGGCCGGAGCCCTAGCCTGGCCCACGCCCCTCCCCGACCCGCACCCCCTCCGGCGACCGTCGTGTTGGTGTGCTCTGCTCGCCCGTCCCCTGCCCCAACCGTATCCCCTCGCCGCTCCCGTACTACTCTGCCGGCACCCCGCTGCTTGGAGCTCCTGCCCCTCCACCCTGCCGCTTCCCCACACCCCCGCCTATTTCCCCGCACCCCCTCCTCTTCTTCTTCTCAACTGTCTTGCTGTTTTCTTCTTCTTTTGCTACCGTTTTTGTAGTTAGGTAGTTAGATAAATAGATAGATAGTTAGATAAATAGATGAATGGATGGATAGATAGTTAGATAAATAGATTTTTTTGTATGTTTTTTTTTCTTCTTCTTGCTACTGTTTCCCGGCTATGCTCTATTCTGCGGATGGTGTACAAGTGGAAAGATGCCATGCCCAATGTGCATGCAGGCTCTGCGAATGATTTGGCTGAGTAAGGGTGGCAAGTATGTAGCCTTTGACCTGCATCGACAGTTCCTCCCTCCAGACCATCCAGACAGGGAAGACAAGAAGAACTTCACGAAAGGCAGGGTTGTTCATGAAGTAACCGAGATTCCAACATTTTCGGGGGCAGATGTTCTTGCTCAGCTAAAAGCTCTCAAGCCTAAAGTCAAAGGCAAAGGCAAAGCCAAAGCCAAAGGCTTCGAGGGATATGGTGAGACGCACAACTGGACTCACATTACCCCCTTCTCGCAGCTTCCCTATTTCAAGGACCTCAAACTTCCTTACAACATAGATGTGATGCACACCGAAAAGAATGTGGCAGAGTCCCTTTTTCACACGATCCTAAACATTCGTGATAAGACGAAGGATGACGTTAAAGCTAGAGCCGAAGAACAGAGAATTTGTGATAGACCACGTCTAAACATGAAGCCTCCCACAGGCGGTCGAAAAAACTGGTTCAAGCCAGATGCTGACTTTGTCCTTAAAACGCCAGAAAAAAAGGAAGTACTCCCTCCGTCCCAAAATAAGTGTCTTGAGCTTAGTACAAATTTGTACTAGAGCTAGTACAAAGTTGAGACATTTATTTTGGGACTGAGGGAGTACTTATCTGGCTGAAACACATTTTGAAGTTCACCGATGGTTATGCATCGAATATAAGTAAGGGAGTCAATCTTTCAACGGGCAAAGTGACCGACCTGAAGAGTCATGACTACCATGTATGGATTGAGCGGATAATGCCGGTGATGGTTCGAGGCTATGTCCCCGAGCATGTCTGACGAGTGCTTGCCGAGCTAAGCCATTTCTTCCGCACGCTCTGTGCTAAAGAAGTAAGTAAAGACGTGATTGAAAAATTGCATAAGAAGGCACCGGAGTTGATAGTCAAGCTAGAGAAGATCTTTCCGCCAGGCTTCTTTACTCCGATGACACATCTCATTCTGCACCTCACGAACGAGGTATTGTTGGGGGGGCCTGTGCAGAATCGCTGGCAGTACGGCCCTGAGAGACAGAACAAGCATCTCCGACAGAAATGTGGAAACAAAGCTAAGATTGAAGCTTCCATAGCTGAGGCAGTTATCCTAGAGGAGGTGTCAGACCTCAAGACATCATACTATCTTGACCACGTTCCCCATCTGCATAACAAGGTGCCTCGATACAATATAGAAGAGTCCAAGTATCAACCCAGGCTCCATCTATTCAACGTGCAAGGTGGGAGGGCTGGGGCCTCGAAATCTTATAACATGCCACGACAAGAGTGGGAGGACCTCATGTTCTATATCTTGCACAACATCAAGGAAGTTGAGAAAGTGTGGATGAGGTAATACCACTACACCATTCCTTTATGTCTTCCACATCATCATGTTCTATGTTCACTTAGTCTCGGTCTAACACCGCTTTTCTTCTTTTAGTGATTTCGTTCAAGAGGAATGGACGGGAATGAATCCTCCTACTGAGGCGGAGGCACTTACTCTTCTCCGTCATGGAAACCCTGGACGTAAAAATTTTGTTGCTTGGTTCATGGAGAAAGTAATTTTCCACATTCCCCTATTAAATACCTAGTTCAACATTTATTAGTTAACCGAACTAATGCACCCAGCAATTTCAATTATACTTGTAGGGAAAAGATCCGAACATATCTATGGATGATGAATTGAGATGGGTTTCCATGGGTTTTGACCCTGCCGCCATGACATGTAAAAAGTATGATGTGAATGGGTATCGCTTCCATACAGAGGAGCACCAGAATAGCCGGCCTGATCCCAAAACTATAAATACCGGAGTGTACACTCCCGGTCAAAATTCAGTAGACTACTACGGAAGGGTACAAAATACATACGAGATTAAATTCCGCAAGGGGCACGAGACCCTAAGCCTGCCTGTGTTCAAATGCCGATGGTTCGATCCGCGGGAGGGGGTAAAACATACGCCTTACATTGGTTTGGTCGAAGTTAAACCATCAACCGTCTATGCCGGAGCCGATCTCTTCATTGCGGCTACCCAAGCTACACAAGTTTATTATCTGCCTTACCCATGCCAGAAAGAGTACCTAAAGGGTTGGGAAGTTGTGTTCAAGGTGTCGCCACATGGTAAGCTACCGGACCCGAATGAAGACGATTACTACAACATTAACCCCACGACATACGAGGGAGTGTTCTATCAAGAGCAACCTGATGATGATGATGTGGTTAGAAACGATGACGCTAGACCATTGGGTGATGATGATGTGGATCCAAATGACGATGATGCACGGAATGATGGTGAGACCATTGTCAATGAAAATGACATACTTATGCTAGAAAAGTTAAACGAAGACGTTGACGACGAGGAAGAGCCTCCACCTCCGTCAGACAACGAAGATGATATGATTGATAGTGATGATGAGACCGACCGAGAAAGAGGTTACAACAGTGACGATTCGTATGGGTTCTAGCAGATGTACGTTTCAAGTCTTTTTTTTTCTATAGTTTAGGAATATGCCTTTTGATGCTTTTTTATTAATGTGTTTATTATTCCTTATTATTATGCCTTTTCCTTCATTTTATTAATGTACTAATTGCTTATTCTCTTTTCAATGCAGGTTCGTGGAACATGGGCAAGGGGAAGGCTGACGGCGTGGGTTTCCTACGCAAGGTCGTCGGCCTGCCTAGTCGGAGTGGTCGAGCACGTAATCCTCCCCCCCCCCGGCTACTTGACGATGACTCCTCATAGGGAGGTCGAGGGAGAGGTGCCCCTAGAGGAGGAGGGGGCGGGGGGAGAGCCCCTAGAGGGCGAGGTGGTGGGGGGAGAGCCACTACAGGGGGTCGCGGCCAGAAAGAGCGCACCCTCACCGACTTAGGGGTGTTGTCTTCGAAGCCCTCTCTAGGAGGTACCCTGCTGAGGAGGAGGAGGAGGACGAGGGAGGAGGAGGAGGTTCGGGATGGGCCGAGGAGGAGGGGAGGAGGAGGAGGAGGCAGGCGAGGAGGAGGGTGATGGCGGGAATGATGGTGGTGGCGCGGAGGGGGTTGGCAACAAGGGGTGGCTGCGTGGTAACGCAAAGCAACCAAAGTAGATTCCTGCTACTGAGGAGCAGAAGTGGCTCATTGAGCCCACGGGGAAAGAGTAAGTGTCACTTTATAAGAATTTCATTCTTTTGCTTGTCACATGCTCATTCCGGTAGTTATTTATTTTGCTTGTCACATGCTAATATTTCATTCTTTTGCAGCAACTGGATTTGTCCTAAAGGGGCCCGTATTCCCAACGGCCTCATCACCGTCTTGCTGAAGTTACACTGGCCGGGGCTGTACTGTCCGGATCCAGTCAGGCACCCGGACCGTCGGGTTTTGGCCACGAGCTGGGACCACTGGGAAGCGGCCCTCCACGCGGACCATGAGACCCATGCCAAGGCCGTGATCACTACTTTCTGGGTGAGTTCTCTTTAGAAGCACAAGTCCATTCTGGTTTCATGAATGATTTAACTCATGGCTTCTTCCATTCTTGTTTCATGCATAATTGTAGAAATTCTATCGAGTTCTTCCGGAGCACCAGGCCAGAGCCGACCAGATCGTGCTGCGCCAAGCCAAGAAGAAGGCCCGCCAGCTCCAGTACGAGGTGCGCTGGGTGGCCATCTCGACATACTATCACGACGTTCTTGGTGTGAGGATGACCAAGGAAGAAGCGCGGAGGATGGGCATTACCTTGGAGAGGCACGAGTACTTGGCGGTAAGTATAAAAGATTTTTCATTCCGATGTTTGTGGTACATTTCACCGTTTCGTGTTGACATGCCATTATGCTTTTATTATGTAGGTGTGTCCAAATTGGTGCTATGGAAAAGACGAGTCCTGGGCGGCATTGGTGGATCTTTGGTGTGATAAGGATGGAGCCTGGGCAGCTACGAGCATAAAAAACAAGGCTAACCGAGGGAAGGAGGGAGTACATGCTCAGGGAAACCGAAACCACTTTCTCCACAAGACACTTAATGTATGACTAACCTCATTAAACATTCTTCTTCTTCTATTTACTGTCACTTTCTTATGTATGACTAACCTCTGTTTGGTGGTGCAGGAGGAGAAACTGAAGCGGCCGCTCTCACACATGCAGGCGTGGGAGATCGCCCATACGCGGAAGGACTCCAAGCCTGGCGAGTCCAAGTACTATGGCAAGACCGCGCACAAGAAGAAGGCCTACTCCGAAGGGTATCTGAGGTTACATCCTGATACACCTGACCCCATTGCGGCGGATCTGGACGAGACGGTGGTGGTGGGCATGGGGCCCAAGGAGCACGGTCGGGAGGTGGTTCTGGATGCTGTGATCACTCCTACTATCTCCTACACACAGCTCCGTCGGATCGACCCGAGCCTGAGCCAGCGCACGAGCACGCCCATGACCAGTGCGCAGTCACAGTCCCTCTTTCAGGAGCGGCAATCTGTAAGTATTTTCCCTCTTATCTTCACTGCTCACTTTATTTTCCGCATTTAGTAGTTTTATGAGTTCCATCATGTCATACCGTAGGCCTACATGGAGTACACACGCCAGGAGACCATGGCGTGGCACGAGAGCCTTTTTGCATTCCATGAGCAGAACAATCGCATGATGCAGCACGCACTTCAGGAAATGGCGGCCGACAGGGTTCCTCAATTGCAACCAGCACCATCTCCTCCACCACAACCAAGGCTGCTTACCTTTGAGGAGTTTCTGGCACAGAACGCTAGCCCCTCGCCGGTTAGTTCATTCCCAATCTATTCACCCAAAGCATATCGTTTATTCAACACAGTCATATATCCCGTTAACATGTCTTTTCAACATCCAGGGAACCGGTGGATCGTCTACCGTTGGTGGTGGTCTTCGCAGCACTCCCGAGTCACGGAGCCCGATCACTCCGATCCACGGAGGCAGAGGCGGAGGCGGTGGCGGTCTTGGCGGTGGCACTGCCGCTAGCAGTGACGACCTGGGCTTGGCGGACTTGGCGGTGACGACCTCCGCGGTGCTCGACGTACAGGCGCTTAAGCCTTTGGGTGACTTGTGGCGGTCTTGGTGGTGATGATACTTATATGCTTGTGATGTTACTTATTGTTGTTTGTGATATTCTTATATGCTTGGTGGTGATGATACTTATATGTTTATGGTTTGCGATGCTTCTTATGTTGTGTGATGATGCATTTGTTGTGTGATGCTGCTCCTTATTGTTATGTGATGCATATATTGTTGTATGATTCTTATATATGCTCTATATGTTCAAATGAATTGAGCTGAAAAGAAACAGGAAAAAGAAAAAAAACAGACAGAAACTATGCCGACAGCCTAGCCGTCGGCATACATATGGCGAGAGCTCCCAGTGGCTGCCACGTGGTAGCTATGCCGACGGTCTAGCCGTCGGCATAGTGGTAAAGTACGCCGACGGCTAGGCTGTCGGCATAGCAGCCACGTGGCAGTCACTGGGCATTCTTGGGGCAGGGCTATGCCGACGGCTGAGCCGTCGGCATAGATTTAAACTACGCCGATGGCTCAGCCGTCGGCATAACCCTGCCTCAGGAGGTACAGCTGCGCGCCACGTGGCACATATATGCCGACGGCGAAGCCGTCGACATACATGTGCCACGTGCCGCGCAGCTGTTGGTCTACACTTGACGGCGGCCACCGTTAGGCGGGGACGTTGCCGACGGCCGAGGCCGTCGGCATTGATGTACGGACACCGTCGGGATAGGATCTATGCCGACAACCTTTCTATGCCGATGGCCTCCCGGGATACGCCGACGGATATGTTGCCGACGGCCCTATGCCGACGGGGGCCGTCGACATAGGCCGGTCCCGACGGGAATCAGGGCTATGCCGACGGCATAGTGCGTGTGCAGACGAGGGACGCGCGAGGCAGAGAGGAAGGCTGCGGTGAGAGGCGGAGGAGGATCTCCACGAGGAGGTCTTCGCTGTCCATTGGAGAGGACGGCGACGGCGCCACGGGCTGGCGGCTAGGGCTGGCGACAAAGTATATAAGAGAACTTAACGATTGGCTACCCTATTTTCAGCCTCGTGTTTTCTGGTTCACCGAAAATCTAGTATCTACTGTATATTATATATATATACTTCTCGTACGTCGGCCTCCTCTATGGACGTCTGATCGCACCGTCCTAATTGGTGGGAAAGAGTTTGCCGTATCCAGCGGCATGTACGGACTCGTCCTTGTATGGCCTCGATACATTACTTGGTTTCTACGCTTAGGTAAGTTATAATATAATAGGAAATTAGACGTGGCTGTCAAGAAGGCTATACAGGTAGGCGCGTGCTACGAATCATTCCACCTCTAGCGAGCAGTACTTAGTCGTCCTCACAGCGGAACAGCCCCCATCCGGTGGTGCAGCGCCGGCCATGTTTGCGGGACCGGCGTCCTGTCCAATGATGCCCCAAGGTGACACCGTGCAGCCCCCAATCATGCTCCAATGCAACTCCGACGATGCTTCATCATACCATCGACGACCCTGCCGCCCCGACGATGTTCCAATGCTGTGGTTGCTGTGATGCAGCGTGCGGGTGGCACAGGCGGGCGCTGCTATGAAGCACACGGTGGCGCCTGTATGATAATGGAATTGCACGATGTATTGATCGGGTGCAATCGCATGTATATATGATGTATAACGGTGGGCCACGACCTCAATTATACAAGGAAGTAGAAGGTGGGCCAGATACACAAATATGCACATAACACATATACTCAACACCCCCCAGTCGAAGCGGCGCCATTGCTGACGCAAAGACTAGACCGGAACTCCTCGAAGGACGTCGTAGGCAAGCCTTTTGTCATGATATCTGCAAATTGTTGGGATGTAGGAACGTGTAGAACACGAACATGGCCAAGAGCCACCTGATCCTGAACAAAATGAATATCAAGCTGAATATGCTTGGTACGACGATGATGGACCGGGTTGGCGGAGAGGTAGACAGCTGAGACGTTGTCGCAGTAGACCACTGTTGCCTTGTCGACAGGACATGAAAGCTCCGGAGAAGCTGACAAAACCAGGAGCACTCAGCGACGACATTAACCACAGTGCGATACTCAGCCTCAGCACTGGAATGGGAGACCGTAGGCTGCCGCTTGGACGACCACGAAATAAGTGATGGACCAAGGAATACATAGTAACCCAAAGTGGAGCGACGGGTGTCGGGGTAGCCAGCCCAGTCGGAGTACGTGGTGAGGGCGGTGTCGGTCGAGGCGCGCAACATGATGCCGAGATCCATAGAGCCACAGATATAGCGGAGAATCCGCTTGACGGAGGCCCAATGAACATCCCGAGGTGCATGCATATGAAGGCACACCTGCTGAACTGCATACTGGAGCTCCGGTCGAGTAAGAGTGAGGTACTGAAGAGCCCCAACGATGTACCGGTAAAAAGCAGCATCCGAAGCAGGAAAACCATCTGTGGCAGAGAGCTTGGCCTTCGTGTCGACGGGCGTGCCGGCGGGTTTGCAATTAAGCATGCCAGCACGGTCGACAAGCTCATGAGCGTACTTCCGCTGGTGAAGGAAGAAACCATCCGAACGACGCACCACCTCTACGCCGAGGAAGTAGCGCATGAAGGAAATATGCCCTCGAGGCAATAATAAAGTTGCTATTTTATTTTCCTTATTCATGATAAAGGTTTATTATTTATGCTAGAATTGTATTGATCGGAAACTTAAATACATGTATGAATACATAAACAAATACCGTGTCCCTAGTAAGCCTCTACTAGACTAGCTCATTGATCAAAGATGGTTAAGGTTTCCTAACCATAGACATGTATTGTCATTTGATAACGGGATCACATCATTAAGAGAATGATGTGATGGACAAGACCCATCCGTTAGCTTAGCATAATGATGGTTCAGTTTATTGCTATTGCTTTCTTCATGTCAAATACATATTCTTTCGACTATGAGATTATGCAACTTCCGGATACCGGAGGAATACCTTGTGTGCTATCAAACGTCACAATGTAACTGGGTGATCATAAAGATGTTCTACAGGTATCTCCGAAGGTGTTTGTTGAGTTGGCATAGATCGAGATTAGGATTTATCACTCCGAGTATCGGAGAGGTATCTCTGGACCCTCTCGGTAATACACATCATAAGCTTGCAAGCAAATGACTAAGGAGTTAGTTACGAGATGATATATTACGCAAAGTGTAAAGAAACTTGCCGGTAACGAGATTGAACTAGGTATAGAGATACCGACGATCGAATCTCGGGTAAGTAACATGCCGATGGACAAAGAGAATTATGTATGTTGTCATAACGGTTCGACCGATAAATATCTTCGTAGAATATGTAGGAGCCAATATGGGCATCCAGGTTCCACTATTGGTTATTGACCGGAGAGGTGTCTCGGTCATGTCTACATAATTCTCGAACCCGTAGGGGCCGCACCCTTAACGTTCGTTGACGATATAGTGTTATATGATTTGGTGACCGAATATTGTTCGGAGTCCCGGATGAGATCACAGACATGACGAGGAGTCTCAAAATGATCGAGAGGTAAAGATTGATATATAGGACGATGGTATTCGGACACCGGAAGGGTTTCGGGATGCACCGGGTAGTCATCGGGTCACCGGAAGGGGTTCCGGACACCACCCCCCCCCCCCGACCCCCCCCCAACCCCCCCCCCCCCCCCCCCGGTAGGTATATAGGCTTAATGGGCCAAGGAAGGGACAGACCAGCCCACAGGGGGCTGGTGCGCCCCTCTCCCTGGCCGGCCAGCCCTAGGGAAGGAAAGGGGGGAGGGCTAGCCCCTCTTGCCTTCCCCTCTCAAGGGAGAAAGGAAAGGGAGGGGGGCGCCTCCCTCCCCTCCCTTTCCCTCGCACCTATACATGGCAGTGGGGGCGCAGCTAGGGGTAGGACCCCAAGTGGGATTCGGCCCCACTTGGGGCGCCTCCAGGCTGCCTCCTCCCTCCCCCACCTATATATATGTTGGAGGGGCCGCCTAGCACATACCAGAACAATTGCTTAGCCGTGTGCGGCGACCCCCTCCACCATTTACACCCCCGGTCATATTTTCATAGTGCTTAGGCGAAGCCCTGCGGAGATAACTTCACCATCACCATCACCATGCTATCGTGCTACCGGAACTCATCCACTATCTCACCGTCTTTCTGGATCAAGAAGGCGCGGACGTCACCAAGCTGAACGTGTGCTGATCGCGGAGGTGTCGTACGTTCGGTACTCGATCGGTTGGATCACGAAGAAGTTCGACTACATCAACCGCGATGTTAAACGCTTCCGCTTACAGTCTACGAGGGTACATAGACACACTCTCCCCTCTCATTGCTATCCATCTCCTACATAGATCATGTGTGGGCGTAGAAAATTTCTTGTTTTCCATGCAACGTTTCCCAAAGTGGCATCATGAGTCAGGTCTATGCGTAGATGATATGCACGAGTAGAACACAAAGAGTTGTGGGCGGTGATGTTCATACTGCTTACCACCAATGTCTTATTTTGATTCAACGGCATTGTGGGATGAAGCAGCCCGGACCAACCTTACATGTCCACGCACATGAGACCGGTTTTCACCGACTGACATGCAACTAGTTTTGCATAAAGGTGGCTGGCGGGTGCCTGTTTCTCCTACTTTAGTTGAATCGAATTTGACTGCGGCCGGTCCTTGAAGAAGGTTAAAACAACAAACTTGATAAATCACCGTTGTGGTTTTTACCGTAGGTAAGAACGGTTCTTGCTAGAAGCCCATAGCAGCCACGTAAAACTTGCAACAACAAAGTAGAGGACGCCTAACTTGTTTTTGCAGGGCATGTTGTGATGTGATATGGTCAAGACATGATGTGATATACGTTATTGTATGAGATGATCATATTTTGTAATTTATCGGCAACCGGCAGGAGCCTTATGGTTGTCTCTTTATTGTATGAAATGCAAATGCCATGTAATTGCTTTACTTTATCACTATGCGTTAGCGATAGTTGTAGAAGCAATAGTTGGCAAGACGACCCCGACGCAACGATGGAGATCAAGGTGTCGAGCCGATGACGATGGAGATCATGACGATGCTTTGGAGATGGAGATCAAAAGCACAAAATGATGATGGCCATATCATGTCACATATTTTGATTGCATATGATGTTTATCTTTTATGCATCTTATTTTGCTTAGAACGGCGGTAGCATTATAAGATGATCCCTTCACTAAATTTCAAGATAAAAGTGTTCTCCCCGAGTATGCACCGTTGCCAAAGTTCGTCGTTTCGAAGCACCACGTGATGATCGGGTGTGATAGAATCTACGTTCACATACAACGGGTGTAAGCCAGATTTACACACGCGGAATACTTGGTTAAGCTTGACGAGCCTAGCATGTACAGACATGGTCTCAGAACACTGGAGACCGAAAGGTCGAACGTGAGTCATATAGTAGATATGATCAACATAGAAGATGTTCACCATTGATGACTATCCCATCTCACGTGATGATCGGATATGGGTTAGTTGATTTGGATCATGTATCACTTAGATAACTTGAGAGATGTTTATTTAAGTGGGAGTTCATTAGTAATTTGATTAATTGAACTTAATTTATCTTGAACTTAGTCCTGATAGTATTTGCATATCTATGTTATAGATCAATAACTCACAATTTAGCTCCCCTATGTTTTTGATATGTTCCTAGAGAAAACTAAGTTGAAAGATGATAGTAGCAATGATGTGGACTGGGTCCATGATCTGAGGATTATCCTCATTGCTGCACAGAAGAATTATGTCCTTGATGCACCGCTAGGTTACAGACCTATTGCAGGAGCAGATCCAGACGTTATGAATGTTTAGCAAGCTTGATATGATGACTACCTGATAGTTTAGTGCGCTATGCTTTACGGCTTAGAACCGGGACTTCAAAAGGTTTTGAACGCCACTGAACATATGAGATGTTCCAAGAGCTGAAATTGCGGATGAGACCTCTGACAAGTACTTTGCCTACAAGATGTAGGAGAATAGCTCAACCAGTGAGCATGTGCTCAGAATGTATGGGTACTACAATTGCTAGAATCAAGTGGAAGTTAATCTTCCAAATAAGATAGTGATTGACAAAAGTTCTCTAGTCACTATCACCAAGCTATTAGAACTTCGTGATGAACTATAATATGCAAGGGATAACGAAAATGATTCCCGAGCTATTCGTGATGCTGAAATCGGTGAAGCTAGAAATCAAGAAAGAGCATCAAGTGTTGATGATTAACAAGACCACTAGTTTCAAGAAAAAGGGCAATCTAAAGAAAGGGAACTTCAAGAAGAATGGCAAGCAAGTTGCCGCTCCTGTGAAGGAGCCCAAAGCTGGACCCAAGCCTGAAACTGAGTGCCCCTACTGCAAAGGAAATGGTCACTGGAAGCCCCAAATATTTAGTGGATAAAAAGGATGGCAAAGTAAACAAAGGTATATTTGATATGCATGTTATTGATGTGTACCTTACTAGTGTTCGTAGTAGCCCCTGGGTATTTGATACCGGTTCAGTTGCTAAGATTAGTAACTCGAAACAGGAGTTGCAGAATAAACAGATACTAGTTAAGGATGTGTGTTGGAAGTGATTTCAAGGTTGATACGATCACCATCGCACACTCCCTCTACCTTCGGGATTAGTGTTGAACCTAAATAAATGTTATTTGGTGTTTGTGTTGAGCATGAATATGATTACATCATGTTTATTGCAATACGGTTATTCATTTAAGTCAGAGAATAATTATCGTTTTGTTTACATGAATCAAACCTTCTATGGTCATACACCCAATATGAATGGTTTATTGAATCTCAATCTTAGTGATACACATATTCATAATATTGATGCCAAAAGATGCAAAGTTGATAATGGTAGTGCAACATACTTGTGGCACTGCCGTTTAGGTCATATTGGTGTAAAGCACATGAAGAAACTCCATGCGGATGGACTTTTGGAATCACTTGATTATGAATCATTTGATACTTGGGAACCATGCCTCATGGGCAAGATGACTAAAACTCCGTTCTCCAAAACAATGGAGCGAGCTAATGACTTATTGTAAATAATACATATTGATGTATGCGGTCCGATGAGTGTTGAAGCATGCGGCGGGTATCGTTATTTTCTGACCTTCATAGATGATTTGAGTAGGTATGGGTATATCTACTTGATGAAACACAAATATGAAACATTTGAAAAGTTCAAAGAATTTCAGAGTGAAGTGGAGAATCATCATAAAAAGAAAATAAAGTTTCTACGATCTGATCGCGGAGGCGAATATTTGAGTTACGAGTTGGGCCTTCATCTAAAACAATGTGGAATTATTTCACAACTCACGCCATCTGGAACACCACAGCGTAATGGTGTGTCTGAACGTCATAACCGTACTTTATTAGATATGGTGCGATCTATGATATCTCTTACCGATTTACCACTATTGTTTTGGGGTCATGCATTCGAGACAGCCACATTCACGTTAAATAGGGCACCGTCAAAATCCGTTGAGACGACACCGTATGAACTGTGGTTTGGCAAGAAACCTAAGCTGTCTTTTCTTAAAGTTTGAGGATGCGATGCTTATGTCAAAAGGCTTCGACCTGATAAGCTCGAACCTAAATCGGAGAAAGTGCGTCTTCATAGGATACCATAAAGAAACTATTGGGTGCATTTTCTACCACAGATCCGAAGGCAAGATCTTGGTTGCTAAGAATGGGTCCTTTCCAGACAAGGAGTTTCTCTCGAAAGAAGTGAGTGGGAGGAAAGTAGAACTTGATGAGGTAATTGTACCTTCTCTCGAATTGGAGAGTAGCATATTAGAGAAATCCGTTCCCGTGATGCCTACACCAACTAGAGAGGAAGCTAATGATGATGATCATGAAACTTCGGATCAAGTTACTACTGGACTTCGTAGGTCGAACAGAGCACGTTCCGCACCAGAGTGGTACGGTAATCCTGTCCTGGAAGTCATGTTATTAGACCATGGCGAACCTACGAACTATGAAGAAGCTATGATGAGCCCAGATTCCGATAAATGGCTTGAGGTCATGAAATCTGAGATAGGATCCATGTATGAGAACAAAGTGTGGACTTTGGTGGATTTGCCCGATGATCGGCAAGACATTGAGAATAAATGGATTTTCAAGAGGAAGACGGACGCTGATGGTAATATCTCTATCTACAAAGCTCGACTTGTCACGAAAGGACTTTTCGACAAGTTCAAGGGGGTTTACTACGATGAGATTTTCTCACCCGTAGCGATGCTTAAGTCTGTCCGAATCATGTTAGCAATTGCCGCATTTATGAAATCTGGCAAATGGACGTCAAAACTGCATTCCTTAATGGATTTCTTAAAGAAGAGTTGTACATGATGCAACCAGAAGGTTTTGTCGATCCTGAAGGTGCTGACAAAGTGTGCAAACTCCAGCGATCCATCTATGGACTGGTGCAAGCATCTCGGAGTTGGAATATATGCTTTGATGAGGTGATCAAAGCATATGGTTTTATACAGATTTACGGTGAAGATTGTATTTACAAGAAAGTGAGTGGGAGCTCTGTAGCATTTCTAATATTATATGTGGATGACATATTGTTGATTGGAAATGATATAGAATTTCTGGATAGCATAAAAGGATACTTGAATAAGAATTTTTCAATAAAAGACCTCGGTGAAGCTGCTTATATGTTAGGCATCAAGATCTATAGGGATAGATCGAGACGCCTAATAGGACTTTCACAAAGCACATACCTTGACAAGATTTAGAAGAAGTTCAAAATGGATCAGTCAAAGAAAGTGTTCTTGCCTGTGTTACAAGGTGTGAAGTTGAGTAAGACTCAAAGCTCGACCACGGCAGAAGATAGAGAGAGAATGAAAGTCATTCCCTATGCCTCAGCCATAGGTTCTTTAAAATATGCCATGCTGTGTACCAGACCTATTGTGTACCTTGCCATGAGTTTGGCAAGGGGGTACAATAGTGATCCAGGAGTAGATCACTGAAAAGCGGTCAAAATTATCCTTGGTTACCTAAGAGGACTAATAAAATATTTCTTGGTTATGGAGGTGATAAAGAGTTCATTGTAAAGGGTTACGTCGATGCAAGCTTTAACACTGATCCAGATGACTTCGAGTCTAAATCTGGATACGTATTGAAAGTGGGAGCAATTAGCTAGAGTAGCTCCATGCAGAGCATTGTAGACATAGAAATTTACAAGATACATACGGATCTGAATGTGGCAGACCCGTTGAATAAACTTCTCTCACAAGCAAAACATGATCACACATAGTACTCTTTGGGTGTTAATCACATGGCGATATGAACTAGCTTATTGACTCTAGTAAACTCTTTGGGTGTTGGTCACATGGCGATGTGAACTATGGGTGTTAATCACATGGTGATGTGAACTAGATTATTGACTCCAATGCAAGTGGGAGACTGAAGGAAATATGCCCTAGAGGCAATAATAAAGTTGTTATTTTATATTTCCTTATTCATGATAAAGGTTTATTATTCATGCTAGAATTGTATTGATCGGAAACTTAAATAAATGTATGAATACATAAACAAATACCGTGTCCCTAGTAAGCCTCTACTAGACTAGCACGTTGATCAAAGATGGTTAAGGTTTCCTAACCATAGACATGTGTTGTCATTTGATAACGGGATCACATCATTAGGAGAATGATGTGATGGACAAGACCCATCCGTTAGCTTAGCATAATGATCGTTCAGTTTATTGCTGTTGCTTTCTTCATGTCAAATACATATTCCTTCGACCATGAGAATATGCAACTCCCGAATACCGGAGGAATACCTTGTATGCTATGAAACGTCACAATGTAACTGGGTGATCATAAAGATGCTCTACAGGTATCTCCGAAGGTGTTTGTTGAGTTGGCATAGATCGAGATTAGGATTTGTCACTCCGAGTATCGGAGAGGTATCTCTGGGCCCTCTCGGTAATACACATCATAAGCTTGCAAGCAAATGACTAAGGAGTTAGTTACGAGATGATGTATTACGGAACGAGTAAAGAGACTTGCCGGTAACGAGATTGAACTAGGTATAGAGATACCGACGATCGAATCTCGGCCGAGTAACATACCGATGGACAAAGGGAATTACGTATGTTGTCATAACGGTTCGACCGATAAAGATCTTCGTAGAATATGTAGGAGCCAATATGGGCATCTAGGTTCCGCTATTGGTTATTGACCGGAGAGGTGTCTCGGTCATGTCTACATAGTTCTCGAACCCGTAGGGTCCGCACGCTTAACGTTCGTTGACGATATAGTGTTTTATGAGTCATATGATTTGGTGACCGAATGTTGTTCGGAGTCCCGAATGAGATCACGGACATGACGAGGAGTCTCAAAATGGTCGAGAGGTAAAGATTGATATATAGGACGATGGTATTCGGACACCGGAAGGGTTTCGGGATGCATCGGGTAGCCATCGGGTCACCGAAAGGGGTTTCGGACAACCCCCCCCCCCCCCCCCCCGCGTAGGTATATGGGCTTAATGGGCCAAGGGAGGGACAGACCAGCCCACAGGGGCTGGTGCGCCCCTCTCCCTGGCCGGCCAGCCCTACGGAAGGAAAGGGGGGAGGGCTAGCTCCTCCGGCCTTCCCCTCTCATGGGAGAAAGGAAAGGGGGGGGGGGGCTACCTCCCCTGCCTTTCCCCCGCACCTATAGATGGCAGGGGGCGCGGCTAGGGTCAGGACCCCAAGTGGGATTCGGCCCCACTTGGGGCGCCTCCAGTCTACCTCCTCCCTCCCCCACCTATATATATGTGGGAGGGGGCGCCTAGCACATGCCAGAACAATTGCTCAGCCATGTGCGGCGCCCCGCTCCGCCGTTTACACCCCCGGTCATATTTTCGTAGTGCTTAGGCGAAGCCCTGTGGAGATAACTTCACCAACACCGTCACCACACCGTCGTGCTGCCGGAACTCATCCACTACCTCGCCGTCTGTTGCTAGATCAAGAAGGCGCGGAAGTCACCGAGCTGAACGTGTGCTGAACGCGGAGGTGCCATACGTTCGGTACTCGATCGGTTGGATCACGAAGAAGTTTGACTAAATCAACCGCGTTGCAAAACGCTTCCGCTTACGGTCTATGAGGGTACGTAGACACACTCTCCCCTCTCGTTGCTATGCAAATCCTAGATAGATCTTGCGTTGGTGTAGAATTTTTTTTTGTTTTCCATGCAACGTTTCCCAACAGTGACCTCATGAGCCAGGTCTATGCGTAGATGATATGCACGAGTAGAACACAAAGAGTTGTGGGCGGTGCTGTTCATACTGCTTACCACCAACGTCTTGTTTTGATTCGGCGGCATTGTGGGATGAAGCGGCCCGGACCAACCTTATATGTCCACGCACATGAGACTGGTTCCACCGACTGACATGCAACTAGTTTTGCATAAAGGCGGCTGGCGGGTGTCTGTTTTTCCTACTTTTGTTGAATCGAATTTCACTGCGGCCGGTCCTTGAAGAAGGTTAAAACAGCAAACTTGATAAATCACTGTTGTGGTTTTTGCCGTAGATAAGAACGGTTCTTGCTAGAAGCCCGTCGCAGCCACGTAAAATTTGCAAGAACAAAGCAGAGGACATCTAACTTGTTTTTGCAGGGCATGTTGTGATGTGATATGGTCAAGACATGATGTGATATATGTTATTGTATGAGATGATCATGTTTTGTAATTTATCGGCAACCGGCAGGAGCCTTACGGTTGTCTCTTTATTGTATGAAATGCAAACGCTATGTAATTGCTTTACTTTATCACTATGCGTTAGCGATAGTTGTAGAAGCAATAGTTGGCGAGACGACCCCGACGCACCGATGGAGATCAAGGTGTCGAGCCGGTGACGATGGAGATCATGATGATGCTTTGGAGATGGAGATCAAAAGCACAAAATGATGATGGCCATATCAAGTCACATATTTTGATTGCATGTGATGTTTATATTTTATGCATCTTATTTTGCTTAGAACGGCGGTAGCATTATAAGATGATCACTTCACTAAATTTCAAGATAAAAGTGTTCTCCCCGAGTATGCACTGTTGCCAAAGTTCGTCATTTCAAAGCACCACGTGATGATCGGGTGTGATAGAATCTACGTTTACATACAACGGGTGTAAGTCAGATTTACACACGCGAAATACTTGGGTTAAGCTTGACGAGCCTAGCATGTACAGACATGGTCTCGGAACACTAGAGACCAAAAGGTCGAACATGAGTCATATAGTAGATATGATCAACATAGAAGATGTTCACCATTGATGACTATCCCATCTCATGTGATGATCGGACATGGGTTAGTTGATTTGGATCATGTACCACTTAGATAACTTGAGAGATGTTTATTTAAGTGGGAGTTCATTTATAATTTGATCAATTGAACTTAATTTATCATGAACTTAGTCCTGATAGTATTTGCATATCTATGTTATAAATCAATAGCTCGCAATTTAGCTCCCCTATGTTTTTGATATGTTCCTAGAGAAAACTAAGTTGAAAGATGATAGTAGCAATGATGCGGACTGGGCGTAGAATTTTTTTTGTTTTCGATGCAACGTTTTCCAACAGTGCAAAGGACCCAAGTCCTTGATGGCAAACTCAGCGCGAAGATGATCAGTGAGCTGCTGAGGAGGCCAAGCGTACATGCCATCAAAATGATGTCGTCGACGTAGAGGAGAAGGTATGCGGTGTCGGCACCCTGGTGATAGACAAACCGCGAAGCGACAGAGCGTATAGAGCGGAACGCAAGCTGATGGAGAAACGCCATGATGCGCTGGTACCAGGTGCGAGGAGCCTGCTTTAGCCCATACAAGGACCGCGAAAGCAGGCACACGTGGTCTGGATATGTCGGATCAACGAACCTCGTGGGTTGCTGACAGAAGACCTGCTCCTCGAGATGACCATGAAGGAAGGCGTTGGAGATGTCCATCTGGTGCACCGGCCAGGGGCGAGAGACCGCAAGGTGTAAAACTGTGCGGATCGTCCCGGACTTAACTACCAGAGCTAAAGTGTCGGTGAAGTCGACGCCAGCACGTTGACGAAAGCCACGAAGAACCCAACGCCCCTTATAACGGTCGAGGGTACCATCAGGACAGAGCTTGTGTTTGAAAACCCACTTCCCGGTAATCACATTGGCATGCCAGGGCCGGGGAACATGCTGCCAAGTCCGGTTGCGCTGCAAGGCATAAAACTCCTCTTGCATCGCAGCCATCCAGAGCGGGTCATGAAGAGCAGCTCAAACGGAGGACGGCGGCAAAGGCAACGGCGTAGAGGTGGATGCCGTGTGGACGTACTCATCCGAAGCATACTGCGAGCTCGGACAAAAGACACCCGCACGAGCACGGGTAACCGGACCAACCGCAGGTGGTGGTGTAGGACCCGCGGTCACAGGTGACGATGCACCAGAAGGCGTCGAAGCCGCAGCCGAGGTCGACTCGTCGGCTGAAGGCGGCGCCGCGGGAGGTGAGGCCGACCCGTCGGGCAACAGCGGCAATGAAGCGGCCGAAGCTGCAGGCGACGCCGAGCCGGCGTGCGAAGGCGGCGTCGAGGCGGAGAAGTCCGCGGGGCTGGGAAGCCCGACGCCGCACCCGGAGGGAGCCGCGGTCGGGTGGCGCGCCTCAAAGCCAGGGGGCGGGCCGAGGACGGCACGCGAGCGCCCCGGGCGAGGAGCCGGTGATCCCACGCCGTCAGCAACCGGTGATGAAGGGGAGGCCGGAGGTACCTGCTGAAACGAAAACATATGCTCATAAAAGTAAATGTGCCAGGAGGTGAACACGCGATGGGACACAGGTTCGTAGCACCGATAGCCCTTGGAGTTGGGAGGGTAACCGATGAAGATGCATGCGACAGAGCACGGTGCAAGTTTATGAGAAGTATCAGCAGTGCTAGGGTAACATAGACACCCAAAAATACGCAAACCATCATAAGAGGGTGGCATACCGAAGAGGAGGTGATGAGATGCATAGTTCCAGCGCGGGCGACATGATCGGAGATTAAGAAGGAGCGACACGGTAACGAGTGCATCCGGCCATGTTTGCCGGACCGGCGTCCTGTCCAATGATGCTCCAAGGTGACACCGTGCAGCCCCCAACCATGCTCCAATGCAACTCCGATGATGCGTCATCACACCATCGACGACCCTGCCACCCCGACGATGTTCCAATGCTGTGGTTGCTGCGATGCATCGCGCAGGCGGCACAGGCGGGCGCTGCTATCAATCTATATCTATCTATACCTATACTAATTAGGCACTTCCTAAAAATTACCACGTTAATTAGATTTTACGAGCCGTTAATCTGATGGGACCGAATTATTACGGTGTAGATCGACTCATAGAACGTAAAAAAAACTCATGTATCTCGAATTATAATGGTTCAGATTGAAAAATACAGTGACGACCATTAGTCCTACCCTATATACCTACTACTACTAGCTAGGAGGTAGAACTCCCGTATTAAGAAAAAGGAGATAGAACTCCTTTTAAAAAGGAGATATCCCTGGCTGCTACTCCCGTATTAAAATATAGGGAGAAAGGACTCCTTTTAAAAAAGGAGATAGCCCTCGCTGCACAATCCACTCCTCCCCCACGCAATACTCAGGGCACATCTCAATCACACGCCGACGGCCAGCCTCGCTGCTTATTCCTCTCCTCCTCCGTGCAATACTCAGACCACATCTCAATGAAACGCCATCGGCCATCCTCGCTGCTTATTGCCGATTAGTTTTATGTCGGATGGACAAGTACATGTGATCAAAACCTCATTGATCTTCTGGCCAGATGCACAAGTGCACAAGCTGGCTTCACTGATCTTCCTCGGGTGCAGCCAGACAAAGCTCACTTCATTTATCTTCCTCGACAGCAGGCGCACGTACGTGAAATCGCACTCACATGTGAAACAATGCCCCCCAATCTAGATGTTATGACTAGCCATCACTAAGATTCAAAGAGAAAGATCCATGCACGTGTTGTACTATCTATACATGGGGTCAGTCAGTGCCGAAGGCCGTCCTGCTGTTGTGCATGGACTCAAAGGTCATGTTCGAAGTAAACAAGCAAGAAGGTAAATGGTGCTGCCAAGAGCTTCAGCGACATTGATGCCTGGCCTTGCAGGAGGTACATCTCTAATTTCTCCTCTTTAAGAACCATATATCTTGATACGGTTTTTTTTATTTTGCTGTTTGAACCTATGATGGAGGCATGCAGATCAATTACTAGATCATCTATCGAATTAGTTTAGGTAATAGTTCTGATATTTGTATTCCAGTTCTCGAAATATAACAAGGAGAAACTTCCAAATCGAAAGGAGAGAGTAAGAGGCGCAATCGCAGCAGGTTTGTGTAGAGGAATCGGGTGTGCTCCTGTGTTGCACCAAGTCAAGCAACTTCCCACAGATGCGTCTTGGTAAAGATATGGCTTCTTTTATACAGCTAGCAATCTTTCAGTGGAAGAATCTTGCTTGGCTGCAGTTGGAACGGTCAGATTATTGGCATGCAATCTGCATGTACATATGGTACACAATTTTCTCTTCAATTTACTACATTTTTCATTATGCTTCGTGAGTTGTTGAGTGGGTTCTTATGAGTCAGGCAAGTTAGGAATATATTGCTGATAAATATTTTTAGGGGATTGCTGCTACCTACATGAATATAAAACTGTATGCATGTCTGTAGAGTTTTTAGTCTAGCTTTAGATGCAAATTAAGCTATTTGTGCACGAGTGAAAATATTAGTTAGTATGCCTTTTCTCCTGCCATTTTATTGTTGATGTTTCAGAAGGTGATTGGACACAAGATTCCTGAAGTTTCCAATAATCATATCTAAAAATAGGTGTTTGATTCAGGTGATTACAAATCTTCGAAGGCTTCTCGGCGAGGGAAGGCGCTTAATTGATTTCTTACATTGCTTTGATTTCTGTATGATTCGATTTCATGCAAGCCATAAACGCATGTAGTTGCCAAGTGTAAGTTGCAGACCATAGGACTTGATTGCCAGCTTTCACATGACGATTGTGTTGTCAGGAAGCCCTCCTTTTATTTTTTAATATGCTTTGGTTTTTTTTTCTTCTTATTATCATCTTCTGTATGTTTTACCTGAGCATAACCCTAAAAAGTAGAGTGTAAGTTGTTTAAATTTCAGAACATAAGAAAATAATTGAATGTTTGCTTCTGTGGATGCTTATAATAAAGTTTGCTATTAGCAAATAAAAGTTCATTTTTACGCATGGAATTTGTTTCCAATATGGTATGCATAACTATAGTGGGACCACTTTTGTGTCCGACGCTCCACCAAACTAAATGTTTGTCCTGCGGGCTCAACATATCTCCACCATGATACGTGTGACACGCATGATTTGATGGTGTGGACGATTACACACGTTATAAATTCCTGTCTATTTTGTGCTTATAATCTTTCTACGTACATGGTAATTCATTATAAGATAAGAGCAAACTTACCTGCTACTTGAGAGGGAATCCAACATGAAATAAGTAGCTTAAATCTGAGATTTCATTTTTAGTTAATTCTGTAAGGTTAGAGGAAGGTTAATCTGTCACTATAGAGGGCATCCAGAACATAATAGTTAAAATACAGATTTTGACATGTGAGATTACATTTTTACAACATTACCAATGACTCTGTTGCACGACTATTCGAGAACATGGATGGGATAGTGAATATCCTTAGCTCCTTTATTACTAAACATGTAACGTGTTTTTATCAAATCTTTATATCGTGTGATAAGCTTGCAAGACAGGCGACTGGTGGCAGCACAACTGAAAACATACTTGGACACAACGCACGGTTCCTCTAATGGAAAAGTGATCCATGACACCTAGCATATGCATGTTGTTTTTCACATGGGCAATCGAGATGTAACAAGGAAGTACATGCCGCTAACGACTCATAGAACGTAAAAAAAACTCATGTATCTCGAATTATAATGATTCAGATTGAAAAATACAGTGACGACCATTAGTCCTACCCTATATACCTACTACTACTAGCTAGGAGGTAGAACTCCCGTATTAAGAAAAAGGAGATAGAACTCCTTTTAAAAAAGAGATAGCCCTGGCTGCTACTCCCGTATTAAAATATAGGGAGAAAGGACTCCTTTAAAAAAAGGAGATAGCCCTCGCTGCACAATCCTCTCCTCCCCCACGCAATACTCAGGGCACATCTCAATCACACGCCGCCGGCCAGCCTCGCTGCTTATTCCTCTCCTCCTCCATGCAATACTCAGACCACATCTCAATGAGACGCCATCGGCCATCCTCGCTGCTTATTGCCGATTAGTTTTATGTCGGATGCACAAGTACATGTGATCAAAACCTCATTGATCTTCTGGCCAGATGCACAAGTGCACAAGCTGGCTTCACTGATCTTCCTCGGGTGCAGCCAGACAAAGCTCACTTCATTTATCTTCCTCGACAGCAGGCGCACGTACGTGAAATCGCACTCACATGTGAAACAATGCCCCCCGATCTAGATGTTATGACTAGCCATCACTAAGATTCAATGAGAAAGATCCATGCACGTGTTGTACTATCTATACATGGGGTCAGTCAGTGCCGAAGGCCGTCCTGCTGTTGTGCATGGACTCAAAGGTCATGTTCGAAGTAAACAAGCAAGAAGGTAAATGGTGCTGCCAAGAGCTTCAGCGACATTGATGCCTGGCCTTGCAGGAGGTACATCTCTAATTTCTCCTCTTTAAGAACCATATATCTTGATACGGTTTTTTTTATTTTGCTGTTTGAACCTATGATGGAGGCATGCAGATCAGTTACTAGATCATCTATTGAATTAGTTTAGGTAATAGTTCTGATATTTGTATTCCAGTTCTCGAAATATAACAAGGAGAAACTTCCAAATCGAAAGGAGAGAGTAAGAGGCGCAATCGCAGCAGGCTTGTGTAGAGGAATCGGGTGTGCTCCTGTGTTGCACCAAGTCAAGCAACTTCCCACGGATGCGTCTAGGTAAAGATATGGCTTCTTTTATACAGCTAGCAATCTTTCAGTGGAAGAATCTTGCTTGGTTGCAGTTGGAACGGTCAGATTATTGGCATGCAATCTGCATGTACATATGGTACACAATTTTCTCTTCAATTTACTACATTTTTCATTATGTTTCGTGAGTTGTTGAGTGGGTTCTTATGAGTCAGGCAAGTTAGGAATATATTGCTGATAAATATTTTTAGCGGATTGCTGCTACCTACATGAATATAAAACTGTATGCATGTCCGTAGAGTTTTTAGTCTAGCTTTAGATGCAAATTAAGCTATTTGTGCACGAGTGAAAATATTAGTTAGTATGCCTTTTCTCCTGCCATTTTATTGTTGATGTTTCAGAAGGTGATTGGACACAAGATTCCTGAAGTTTCTAATAATCATATCTAAAAATAGGTGTTTGATTCAGGTGATTACAAATCTTCGAAGGCTTCTCGGCGAGGGAAGGCACTTAATTGATTTCTTACATTGCTTTGATTTCTGTATGATTCGATTTCATGCCAGCCATAAACGCATGTAGTTGCCAAGTGTAAGTTGCAGACCATAGGACTTGATTGCCAGCTTTCACATGACGATTGTGTTGTCAGGAAGCCCTCCTTTTATTTTTTAATATGCTTTGGTTTTTGTTTCTTCTTATTATCATCTTCTGTATGTTTTACCTGAGCATAACCCTAAAAAGTAGAGTGTAAGTTAATTAAATTTCAGAACATAAGAAAATAAATGAATGTTTGCTTTTGTGGATGCTTATAATAAAGTTTGCTATTAGCAAATAAAAGTTCATTTTTACGCATGGAATTTGTTTCCAATATGGTATGCATAACTATAGTGGGACCACTTTTGTGTCCGACGCTCCACCAAACTAAATGTCGGTCCTGCGGGCTCAACATATCTCCACCATGATACGTGTGACACGCATGATTTGATGGTGTGGACGATTACACACGTTATAAATTCCTGTCTATTTTGTGCTTATAATCTTTCTACGTACATGGTAATTCATTATAAGATAAGAGCAAACTTACCTGCTACTTGAGAGGGAATCCAACATGAAATAAGTAGCTTAAATCTGAGATTTCATTTTTAGTTAATTCTGTAAGGTTAGAGGAAGGTTAATCTGTCACTATAGAGGGCATCCAGAACATAATAGATAAAATACAGATTTTGACATGTGAGATTACATTTTTACAACATTACCAATGACTCTGTTGCACGACTATTCGAGAACATGGATGGGATAGTGAATATCCTTAGCTCCTTTATTACTAAACATGTAACGTGTTTTTATCAAATCTTTATATCGTGTGATAAGCTTGCAAGACAGGCGACTGGTGGCAGCACAACTGAAAACATACTTGGACACAACGCACGGTTCCTCTAATGGAAAAGTGATCCATGACACCTAGCATATGCATGTTGCTTTTCACATGGGCAATCCAGATGTAACAAGGAAGTACATGCCGCTAACCAATCTGCACAAGTGCGTCAACTTTGACGTGCATATACAACAAGGGAAAGTAGTACATGGCTATGAGGTGCATATGGTAATCCTTACTTCCAACTATCGTTTCGTATGGTGGTCTCCTTATAGCCAGATTATCATTATAATTTTTCTTTGGAGCTTATAACTCAACAAGGATTTTTTGATTTGTTGCTTTAGATTCTAGCTAGGAGTTTTCCTTGGTGTATATCAGTTCAAATGCAAATTCTTCACAGATCATACTTCTGCATTATATTTGGTCTCTTGGAACGAGATTTAATTGAGCCATTGTTCAGCCCATCCTGTGTTCTTATAAATCAATGCGCCCATGGTGTGTAATATTTTTTTCTTTCTCTCAATGTTGGCAGCAACATCGCATGCAGCTCAGAGATTCTTATTCATATCAGTTATTTTTGAAATGCCTTTTAACTAATTGTCATGTCAGTTTTCATGCTTAACTAATTGTTGCTTTTAATTTGGCATGCTAAACACATGTTAACTTATTATTACTTTAAATGAATAATTTCATCCTACATGTTTTCATGTAGTAATTTAACTTATAATCCAAGGAACGAGCTTGAAAATGCATAAGAAATACCTTAATTAATCAATATGGCTGATTGTACGTACAATTTGTGTCTCAAAAAAGATGACATATTAGAACCTGACATTGTTCCAAACATATTTGACCATTATTTCATGCATGTTATTATTAGTGCAAACTATTTTACATGAAAATTAAAATTATAGGCCAACAATTAAGCAAGACATGTGCAATAATTTACAAGCTAAGTTTGGTACACAAGAATATGATCATGAAATATATTGTTCCCTTTTTCTTGCGGATATAGAAAATAAGTTTTAGTTACCGGAAGCTGAACTACTTATTTGGTAATAAAAATAACTGTATTTTCTTTATATTCATGTCAAATAGGCATTAACTGGACTAGCCCGTGCAAATGCACGGGTTGACGACTAGTACTATTTAATTGCTCGCATGTTACAACGGGTATATGTATTCAGTAAGGTTATCTGGTTGTCGTTCTCTGGCAAGGGGATATCAACGAGCGCTGTTTGCTGGCAGTTTATGCTCGTTTTTTCTTCTTCCCAGAAATTGGACGAACATTAATGAGCTCATTATTCTACGCATTTCAAAAGTTTGTCTCTCTACAGTTAAGCTAGTCTTTCTACAGCTGTAACTACAAATTGGATGAACTTTGAATAGTACTAACATGAATATGTTTAATTTAGGTAATTCTTAGATTATTCTACACACTTCAAAAGTTTGGCAAACAAATTAAGATTTTGAATGCATAGGAGTATGGAACTTCAATGAGCTGAAATTTAAACCATATACTAACATGAATACACTTGTCTTCATGTTTTTTTAGAGGAGTATGTATACTTTGAAATTTTGGTCGTAATATAAGTTTGAGTTGACATGAACTTCAGACTCAAGTTTCTCTCCAGTTGTAACTCAGAATGAGATGAAATTTGAAAAGTATAATCACAATAATATGATTTCTGCTATGTATGTTTTTCATATTTCACAGGTGTTCAACTTTTGTCCAAAATCCTAATTTGAAAATTTTGGCTACAAACTGCCAGGATTTGTAGAAATTTGATAACATTTTCTAAACGAACTCTATAAAAAATGACAGTAATATTTGGCCGCAATGAAACACGATATTCACATGCAAATAACGTTCACATAAACACTTAGCAAGAGAGCAGGGAAACAGAGAAGCAGAGTGCACGGGTAAAAATGGTCACTGCAGGTGAAACTGGAGAGCGGAGAGAGGAGAGATATGGCAGGGATTATACGATCACTGTAGATGTGAGATTAGAGACAGAAACTTGTGAAAATTAAAATAGGGCATTTTATCAAACTGACAAAGTAAAATGGGTTATATTAGATATGTCAAAGTAAAACATGCATTTTATCAAATAACCATAGAAGACGGGCCTTTCTTCATAGGAAAGGGCCCTATTCTCTTGAAAAGAGCATCTCTCTCCTTCAAGCTGTCCAAAAAAGAAACATCTCGCCCCTTCGTCGCTTTGCTAAAATACAAGTGAACACCACCCACTATCGGCATTAACTTCTGTTCCACGTTGAAATTAGTCTGGTAAATCCCCACACCGGTAGATACAGTGGCTTCCAGTTAATAAGCATGTTTATTACTATTTCCGTGAAGCACCGTGTTTTGCGACGTATTCTTTCTTTTTTTCCGTGCACATCTCACTGGAACAGAAAAAAAATATGCATCTTGTGTGCGAGACTTTTAGTGCAACCTGAATCTTTGTGCGCGAGACTGCTCCGAGCCAAATATTATCCAAATGGGATCTTGGTAGACATGGTATTTCCGAGCAATTCGTCGGCGGTTTGGAAAGGCATCGAACATGGGTTGGAACTAGTTTTTTTTTTTAAGAAAAGGAGGAATCACCCCCGGCCTCTGCATCTGGGAGATGCATGCGGCCATGTACAACAGTAATACAACAGTAAGCCCGAGGCCACCATCTAGACGATACCTGTCTCTACTCCTATCCTCTTGATGAAGGGGTGCCGAATGTCCGGGCCAAATACCAAATAGACATCGCACGAAAGCCTAACATCTAATGCCGGATGCCCCATCCAAGCCACATAGGCGGGACTGGGTAACACTCCGGTCCGGCGCACTCTCAGTGAGTACCACACGCACACGCTGCAAAGGGTCGTCACCTCCGTCTTCCCTCGATCCATCCTCAAAGCATGTACTGACGCATCGACCTTGTCAGGCCTCTCTGCCATCGACGCCACCACGACGCCAGACAACGTCGACCTCCTGCGCGTGTCCCTCGCCACACATCTGACGCCAAGCCTCCACTGCTCCATGCCGTCGAGAACCGCCGCCATGAATATGTAGAAAGAAACACCGCTCCGCCGTAGATGCCATCCGCTGGTCCCTCGAGCCCGAGTGCATCTCCAAGAATGCCGCCCCCAAGGGGGTAACGACACATGAATGCCGCCGTCATCCGATCAACTGATCTAGGGTTTCCCCCGGAGGTATTGGGTGGGGTTGGGAGCTTCACCTCGATGATGCCTTCATGAAGGAAACGATGATAAGGGCATCATCATCATCGGCTCCGGCCAATGACTGAAGACCAAGTTTTCACCCGGATCCGTCCCAAGAAATCCACCCGACAACCTGTGCACTGTCTCGACCGCCTTCAAAGCCCCAGATCTAGCCGCCTAGATCCGGCGACCAACCGCAACAGCAGTGCCACCGTAGGAGCCCTGGCGCACCGGCCACTACCTGAATGCGCCACCACTGGAGCCTGGGAGGAGGGCCGCCGAGATGGATCCCGCACGCTCATCACCGTCTCTGATCTGAACCAATCCGTGGCAAAACCACGAAATCGCCGATGCAGATCTGCCTTGGATAGGGACTGCACCACGCCATGCCGCCGCGGGAAGCCCGAGCTTCACCCGCCGCCACCTTCCAGGGCCGCCGCCCCAGGATCCAGCCGCCGCCGACAGGACGCGCCACCCACGTGCAGCAGGCCGGAGGATCCCCCCCGATCCAGATCTGGACCGAGAAGCTCACCACGGCGTCCCCGTGCCGGCACGCCCCTCCTGGCCGCGAATCTGCAGCCACCCGCGCCTCCACGCCAGAGAGCCGCCATCCGGCCGCCCCGGACGCAGCCGCGCCGCGCCGCCCTGCATAGCTGCGCGCATCCGCGCGAGGGCGCTGTCCAGCGCCAGCTCCACACCGCGCCGAAGGGAGGAAGGCCCGCCGCCACCTACGCCGGCCGGGCTTTGCCCGGCTGCGCGAGCCGGCGGCGGCGGGGAGGGGGAGGGGACGGGGAAGGGTTGGAGGCGGCGGCGCGTGGGTTCGCCCCCCCGCTCGCGGGAGAGGGCTGGGCGAGTCGGGCTTCCCGTGATCAAGGAGAGGAATCTGGGTTGGAACTAGTGAAAAGAGGAATGTTGTGGCGAGTCTGCAATGGGGAAGATATTCGGGTTTGGCGTGATCCATGGATACCTCGTGGTGCACCGTATACTCCTCTTCTCCCGAAAGGGAACTGCCGGCTCAATAGGGTTGCTGATTTCCTGCAACCTAATGGCGCATGGAAGGTGGACCTGCTGCAGCAGTTTTTTTGTCAAGCCGATATTGATGCCATCTTGAAGATCCGTACGTCCCCGCGACAACAGGAAGACTATAATTCATGGCCACTGGATAGGTCAGGATCCTTCACAGTAAAAACTGCATACCACCTAGCTATGGCTGTATATACAGAGGAGTTTTCTCCTGGTGCGTCAAACTCTAGCCCAACAGGGGATCGAGTGATTTGGAACCTTGTCTGGAAAGCTTCGGTTCCACCTAAGATGAGAATGTTTGCATGGCAGGTAGCTTCGGGGTCCCTAGCTACCAACTTAAAGAAGCACCGACGCCACCTGGGTACTCATGGCAATTGCCCTTTGTGTGGGAGGGAAAGAGAGTCATCTTTTCATGCTCTACTGGTTTGTCCAAATGCAGCAGCTTTTTGGGATTCGATGCAAAAGCAATGGCCTCTCCCCAACCGTACTGATATCACTTGTACAGGTGACGAATGGCTTCTCCATCTTCTGGCACATTCTCAGCCACAAATCAGGGATATGATCATCATGGTGCTATGGCGCACATGGCTTCTCCGTAATGAACTTTCACATGGCAATTCTATACCAAGTGTGGAGGTGTCATGCTCTTTTCTGAGTAGCTACTATAATTCGTATTGCCAAATTTCATCCAGTGTAAAAGAAATTATTAAAGGAAAATCTCCGATGGTCCTGGATGTGGTGACGAATAATCTGGCGGCTGAGGCTGCTACCCCCGCAAGCTTACATGGCCGAACCCAACTCAGGGTTGGGTTGCCTTATCGGTCGATGGTTCTTACGCCGCACATGATGGCAAGGCTGGCACGGGGATGATTTTACGAGATAATAACAGCAAGATGATCTTCGCAGCATATAGAAGACTCTTCCATTGCAATGATGCCTTAGAAACTGAAATCCAAGCAATGATGGAAGGGCTCTCCTTGGCACTTGAAAGATCAAGATTACCTATACAACTTCAGTCCGATTGTGCAGTTGCTCTTAAAGCGCTCACGGATGATTCCCTGGACAAATCGGCATACGGTCATTTGATTACTAAGATTAAACGTTCCATGAATGATAGGGTAGTTGTTCCAGTAAAAATTTCTCGCTTTCAAAATAGAGTTGCACATTGTTTAGCGACATTTGGACGGAATGGGGATAGCACTGCGTGCTGGCTAAACCGTCCCCCTCCGTGTGTCAGTGAGCTAGTCGCTGAAGATTGTAATTCTATAACCTTGGAATAAATACCCTATGATTCCCGCAAAAAAAAAAGTGTGTGTCATCACGTCGCGAAGTCTAGGGGTAGGGAAGTAATGGAACCTTGTCCCTGGCCTTCGAAGCCTACCAAATTAAGCAACAACATGGATAAAGATAATGTGCCATGCATGCAGTAAGCTTAGAGCTAAGCCAAGAAAATAGATAATACTTCGTGGTCTTACTTCCTTGTCCCAGTTGGTGCGAAGAGTAATGGACATGAACAGTACCGTATGCACGACAAGTGCGAAGGTTATTCCCATCCACAACCCCTGACATATTTTAGATCGAGGTTTCAAGTTTCATCATGTCCAGTGAGAAATACTACAAGTGAAACTATAAACTTTTTAAGTAGAACGGATGGTGTAATAAAATAGCACCAGTGATTACTTACCACTCCACCAAGATGGTAGATAAAGGCAAAACATAGAGCCGCTGGGATGCCCACAAGGTAGAACCACTGAGATTGACATAGGAACCAATACTTTGAAGGCCACAGCCCTAACAACACCTGTAAAAATATGCCAGTTAATAACCATATATTTTCACCACGTACAAAAACGAAAACTACAGGCTCGTCCATATAATTTGCTTTCTATGAATTAGCAGCATCTCATTTGTATTTCCCTACCTTAAAGAACACACTGCATGTCATCAAACAAGAATGCCACGGCAATTAACGGCATAATTCTGGAGATATACTCCTACTCCACCATTTCCTTGTAGTTGCTGTATGCATACCCCCATAGATTGCGCACCAAAACAATAGCAAGAGCAACTGATACGCTTGACACAATGCCCAAGACCATGATCACCTGGGTCGCCAAACGCGCAGCATCCGGTCGCCCAGCACCCAGCTCATTCGATACACGGGTGCTACATACACAGGTAATTAAAGGATACATATCAGCTTCCAGCTTTGTACGTAGTTACCACAAGTATATATATATAACATCGGCATAGTACGAGTTCATTCTGACCTTATAGCTGCACTAAGCCCATAGGGGACCCTGAATACCAGCGAGATAGTATTTACACTGCAGGAAATTCAACTGCATGTTACTATAAAAAAAAGAACAAAAAATGTAAACCGAGTATATAGTATGAAAAAAAGGGAATACACCTGATTGATAGTAGGACGTGGATACAGAGCGCCGCGGCGCCCGTTAGTTGTCCAGAGCGCACCCTCCTCAAGCACGTGTATAACTATCTCACATGCAGTTATTAGGGGATCAAAAATTTAAAATACTTGTAACTTTTGATTAGAATGTCAAAATTCAAATCCGTTTTCACTGTTGGGTTTCTCGCGACGAGTTCTTCAAAACTAGATCCCATATGAGTAGGTCTCGATGAACTTTTTTTCCGAGCAACTTTGTGTGCTACAGTGGCAACATTAGTGCTATAGAAAAGCAACTCCTTTCCCACTAGTATGACTACCTATCAATGGAGAATCCTTATAAGTTGGTTATCATGACTACCAATTGACTATCTTCACCTCTAAATCGCCCACCATAAGGACAACTCCAACGTGGATCACCAAATAGCCCCAAATGTCGGAATCGGCATCTCTAGACACTTTTAACCATCCAATGAGTCCAACTACTATCAGGCATGTAAAAAAGGTCTGCTGCCCCATATAAGTTCCATGCAGTAAAAAAGAGCATGCATCCCCTATGCAAAGGTAAAAAACATGCAGCAACTTTGCTATAATTTCAGACAACTCTTGTAAAATTTGAAGCAGCTAGTGTCATGCATTAAAAGAAGGGTTGTTGCCCCATAAGCTCCTTGCAGTAATATCAGGCAACCCTTGTGCAAAAATAAAACCACAAAAACAGCAAGTAGAGACAACATATATAGGTTGCACTAATGCATATATACGTGCATTATATATACAAGTAAAAAAAACATGGTCACATAATAGCATAGTGCACTAGCCATGTGTTCCTTTTCCCAGCAATGAGCATACTGCTTTTAAGCAACTATCATGTGTGATATAAGCAACTTTGTCTATGCAAAAAATGTAAGAAGCTTGTTCAATGCAAATACAATCAAACTTTTTCCACACAAAATTAGGAACTGATTTTGTTCTACAAAAAAATATGCAGAAAATTTGAAGAAAATGCTTATGTCCTACTAATTAAAAAGAAGCAACTTCCTCTCAGTTTCACTCGTGCCTGTGATCCCGATGATTTGAGTTAGCAGGCAACCATGTGGAGTTTTCTGAACAACTCCACTGTTTTCTTTGGGTAACTACACACACACCCATAGTCGTGTGCCTCATATCTCCAGCTATGACACCTCATATCTCCAACTATGACACCTGAGAAAAAAAAGGGATGAAGAACATACACAAGTTCTTTTTGGGAGGGCTTCATAGGAAAACTTAATCATGTAAGAACACTATATCCCGTTGACCAGCTCCACCCCACCCCTCTACGATCATTCTCATACCAAAGGGATCCCACCCCGAGGAGAAGAAATTCTTGGTGCATGTCTGTGACACAAACCTAATTGAAAGGTATCTAAAACCTTTAAATATTGGCCAAAATATGGTCTTGGTGATGTTTCTGATCATGAGGATTGGGCAACTGGATACATGATTTTAGGCAACTATATGTTTGATTGTGGGCAACTATGTTATCTTTCATGTACTATGCATAAAAAAGGGATCCAAAATGTGTATGGAAACTATTGTATATTTTTTGTGTATTTTTGTTGCTTTTATTGTGTGGTAATTCTTCCCAAATCACACTATGTTTTATATTATGGTGCTCCGTGATTTCTGGCATGCAGCTGCTCTATTCTGGTTTGAAGTTGCTGTATTCTATTTACATAGTTGCTCTATCCCTACTTGCCCTGCTTTTGTGTTCCTCTATCGTACACAAAAAAAGTAACACACAACCTTTAATTTTCAAATTTGAATGTTGGGTGAATTGATCCTACCACGAGCAGCTACTGACTTTTTTTTATCCTAGCACAAACAGAAGATGAATATCTGGTTCTTAAGCATAACCTGAGCCTGGTTTCTTGGTTCTAGCTTTATTTCCTGAACCTTGAGAGTGCGCTAATATCCATGTGTATGCCTACTTTCTGATTCTAAAAATATCATGGTTCAGTTTACTCCTATTCTGGATAAGTTTGGGGACACACAAACATGAAATGATAGGCAAAACATAAAAGTTGTAAATTAGAAAGAAAATAAAAAATAAGCAACTTTATTCTCTAACATAGGCAACTGTAGTGTGAGTCATGGGCAACTATTAAACAAACAAAAATGTGTTCCAGGCATTTTTATGCAACTGTTGATCTGAACTGAGCAGCTCCATATATATATTCCGATGCAACTTAATCTACTAATAGTGTATGTTTTAGAATAGAAGTAACTCTCTCTATCGTGTGATGCAACTAATACCATATTTTTTAGAATTACTTCCTATCCACCTCACTTCGCCCGTTCCGGTTGCCTTCCTTCTTCATCTTCATCGTTTCATCAAAAATATATCTGAAAAAACCTTAGGTACCTCCTATTGATCCACCATTTCGCCCTGTGAAGCTTCAGGTCGAGCGGCCCTTTTGCTTATAACTCAATAGAAAAACACAAAAATGCAAAACTGTTCTAGCAAAAAAAACAAGCAACTGCCCTAGCAAAAACGAGCAATTGTCCTAGCAAAACCAAGCAACTCCTCTAGCATCTACTTTCGGCAGAGGGAAAAAATGTATGAGCAACTTGAATAGCATTTTATGGACAAATATTCGATCTACTCCCCCCCCCCCCTCTCATCCACCTTCTCGTATGTTGTAGCAGAAGATCAAAGCAACTCAATTACAAAGAAACACAAAAAGTGGGAAACAGTTCTAGCAGAAACAAGCAGATGTCCCTAGCATTACTACTTAGATTGTCTATTTTAGGCTGAAAAAACATATGAGAAAGTTGAATAACCTTTGTGGACAACTATCTTACCCCCCTCCCCCATGTAACTTCTCATCTGCTTTAGCAAAAATCCAAACAACTCAACTACTAAAGGACATAAAATGCAAAATTGTTCTAGCAAAAAAACAAGCAACTGCCCTAGCAAAAACAAGCAATTGTCCTAGCAAAACCAAGCAACTCCCCTAGCATCTACTTTAGGCAAAGGAAAAATTTATGAGCAACTTGAATAGCCGTTTATGGACAAATATTCAGTCTTACTGCCCCCGCCACCCCCCCCCCCTCTCATCCACCTTCTTGTATGTTGTAGCAGAAGATCAAAGCAACTCAATTACAAAGAAACGCAAAAAGTGGGAAACTGTTCTAGCAGAAACAAGCAGATGTCCCCAGCATTAGTACTTAGATTGTCTATTTTAGGCAGAAAAAAAATATGAGCAAGTTGAATAACCTTTGTGGACAACTATCTTACCCCCTCCCCCTCCCCCATGTAACTTCTCATCTGTTCTAGCAAAAATCAAAACAACTCAACTACAAAAGGACACAAAATGCAAAACTGTTCTAGCAAAAAAAAAACAAGCAACTCCCCTAGCATCTACTTTAGGCAGAGGAAAAATGTATGAGCAACTTGAATAGCCAAAATATTTGATCCCCTCCCCCGCCTCTCATCCACCTTCTCGTATGTTGCATGAGCTTTGCATAAGTAAAAAAAATTACAAGCAACAACTCAATCCACGACTCCGTGCACTTTGTCTTCATTTTTTAGCAACTCTTATATCACCATGCAACAACTACTATAGCAATTCCAAGGTATGCAAAACATATGCACACGTTCTAACAAACAGCACGCCCATGAGTCTACCGGCCTTTATTTAGGGCCGATGGAACAGATGTCAACATTGCATTGTGTTCGTTCCATCGAGACATCTTAATAGGTCCTCGATAATTTCAGTAAGAATTGGTGTGTGTTGACTGTTCACAGTGCACAACTTATATCTTAATCTAGTCCAGCACTAATCTCAGCAAAAAAGTCGTCGATTATCTGCTACCTTGACTGAGAACAGAGGCTAAAGAAAACTATAGTTGTACATGGAATTCCCCTGATTGATTTTGAGCAACTCTTATGCCGCCGTGCAGCAACTACTAATCCCAGTTGTTGCAACATACATATTTCTTTATAGAAACGGACGTCATAGCTGCCCGAAGATAGATAGCTAGCTACTTCATCCATCCATCGATATCCTACTACATAGTAGTACCAACCAACAATCTACGGACTGAAATGTTCAGAAATTTAACCTGAATTTTCAGTATACACTTTGATCCTTACCAACCACAAAACTTACATCATGTGAAGAGCAGAAATAGGATTCAGTACGAGAGTATTTCCTCATGGTCCAAATGCTTGGTTGTGTAGGAACTGCAATGAAGTAAAATTAACTAGCACCGGCATTAGAACATTCGAGGCTTCCACCGATTTGCATGTCCTTGATGGTGCTGAACCCGACGACCTTGCCGTGCGGCCTAGTGAGCAGCAGGTACGACTGTCCGTGAGCTGCGTGTTGACAGCGCCGAGCACCATGAGCATCAGCTGGTGCACGCCAAATTGATTGCGTAGGTCCGCCAACAGCAGCAGTAACAGCGGCATTGTGGTGATGCCCCAGGCAACACGAACGCGCCGCCGTGGGCCGGCCTGAGCACCAGGTACGAGACCCAGAGCCTCGGTTCTGCATAGCCTCGTCTCCTCCATAGCTCCAGTTCTGCAATTTGGCAGGTTCTTGGATGTATCACCAGCTCATAGAAAGACGGGGGAGGGAAGGAGATGACGGCGCTGTTGCTCCGGCGGACCGGCTCGCCTGGATCCCCGTCGACCTCCAGGGATTCACCGCCGCCGTTCTCCTCTGGTTCCTCGCCACCATCGTGAGAAGATGAAAGGGGATCGGGATATGACGTTCTTAGAGAGATAACCAAGGGACTAGCTAACGGTGGTTTTTTTGCGACTTGCGCCAGGCTTGTCGGGTAGCGCGAGCGCTCGCAACAACCGAATAGCGCAGCTGCACTTTGAAGTATTTAGGTTGATAGTACCGATGCCTCGAGCTTAGGATTTGGCAGAAATCCGGAAGCAAGTATCAGGAGCTCAAATGACCACCACTCCCAGCTGCTCGTGTAAATATGCATGTATATGTACACGGGTAGAAAAAAGGCCAAAATCACTGTTCTGACCTTAATAGCAAACTATTGTCACAAAATGAATTCAATTTGAAAGTATTTCACGATCTGACCCTTTTAGAAACGCCAGATCCCGCGGCGTTGCTGCTACACATAGAAACGCCGAGGTATGCCGCGTTTCTGCTCCACATAGAAACGCCGAGGTAGCTCGCGTTGGTACTTCACATAGAAACGCCAAGGTCGTTGGCGTTTCTTCCCTATACGGAACGCCATTGATTTTGGCGTTTCATACGTGGTGAAACACGCCGCACTCGAAGGGAAGCACGCCGCATGCACTCAAACGGAAACACGTGGACGCATGCAGTGCATGCATGCACTCGAACGGAAACACGCTGACGCATGCAATGCACGCCTGCGCTTCAATGGGAACACGCCGACCACATGCAGTGCACGCATGCACTCCAACGGTTTAGTATATTTAACAATTAAGAAATTGGAAACACGAACTGCACATGTAGGCAGACACGCACACCGGTCACCTTGATCTACAGCTACCCAAAAAATGGATCGCACGTCAATAGATAATAACAAGAAAAGGCGGTGGCTCTAGATGGCACGGTAAAAGCGGCAGCGATCGCCAACCCGCACGCACACACACGTGGATCGCGAAGGGATAAACAACCCGCATGTACACGAAGTCAACACGGCAGGACGGCCCACAAACAGCACAAAAAAGATATGCGCACCAACAGTCACGGAAAGAACGTTAAGAAAATTTGGAAGGAACGTTAAGGGTGTGGGTAAATACTCGATCGGAGGTGTCTTTCTGGTGCTATTAATTGGTTGGCCGTGGTCGGTGCACCGAGCTGTTCTTATTGCTACGTGAGCTCGGTGTAGGTAAATGCTCCACGGGGGGTAAATGTATGTGAAGTCTCCACGGACAAATGTGTGGGAAATACTAGAAAACAGGCAACTGTAGCTGGCTGCCCATGCGTCATTGTCAGCGGCTCAGTGCGCAGTCAAAAGGCGGAAAAAGGTACGAGTAGCGGTGGCTGGCTGCCCATGCGTCCGAGACCTGGTGAGCTAATCGAGTAGTACTCCCTCCTTCCCAAAATCTAAGACACACGTGCCTTGATCTCTCATTCAGTTACACCCATCACTAACGATCCCTATTTTTCTGGATACAAAAACAAATTGCTGGCTAGGTCTATTGTGCGGTTAGCTCGCAGCGTCCTCTTAATTTGAGATTGGATCGCTCAAGTAAAGCTGCGCTAATATTCGTGCAGAAACTAATATGCCTAACATTTTCAGAAGGAGGGAGTACTACAAGCTACATCTGCGGTACCGTATGACGCTACAGAATGCCAACTACAGCGGGCATTCTAGGGGTGTTTCCTATTTCTTAATTGTTAAATATACTAAACCGTTCGAGTGCATGCGTGCACTGCATGCGTCCGCGTGTTTTCGTTCGAGTGCATGCGTGCACTGCATGCGGCGTGCTTCCCTTCCAGTGCATGCGTGCACTGCATGCGGCGTGCTTCCCTTCCAGTGCATGCGTGCACTGCATGCGGCGTGTTTCCCTTCGAGTACTACCACGTATGAAACACCAAAGCCAATGGCGTTTCCATATGAAGAAGAAACGCCAAAGCCCATATCGTTTCCATGTGGAGCAGCAACACGAGGTAGTTCGCGTTTCCATGTGGAGTAGCAATGCAGCATACCTCAGCGTTTCTATGTGTAGCAGCAACGCCGCGGGATCTGGCGTTTCTAAAAGGGTCAGATCGTGAAATACTTTCAAATCGAGTTCATTTTGTGACGAAGATTACTGTTAAGGTCAGAAGAGTGATTTCGTCCTAGAAAAAGGGCCTAATGTTCAGCTCATTAGTCCCGGTTTGTAAATAAAACGACACTAATGGTACCATTAGTCCCGGTTCGAACGGCTATGCATTAATCCCGGTTCATTTGTGACCAATAGTCCCGGTTTATGTCACAAATCGGGACTAAAGGGGTGGTGGCAGGCTGGCGTCAGGCCGGGACCCCACGAGCCCCCTTTAGTCCCGGTTTGTGACACAAACTGGGACTATAGGTCGACCCTTTAGTGTCGGTTCGTGTCACAAACCGGGACTAAAGGGGTCTAACCTTTAGTCCCGGTTGGAGACACAAACCGGGACTAAAGGGCAATTTTCAAACTCTACACCCCCCTCGCCTTTTCAGTTTTGAAAAAAAACCAAAAGAAAATGATAAAAACTTCAAAAATTAAAATTCTTCGAGATGTAGTTATGTTACTACATCTACTAGTTAGATAAATTTAAAAACATAAATTTCGACATGTTTTGCAAAAAAGTGTTATGAAAAAGTAAAACGACTATATCTTTTGCATACGATGTCGGAAAAAAAGTATAATATATCAAAATGTTCAGCACGAAAATCCGCATCCGATTTTGACGGCCATAGGCCGTTTTGCAATTTTTTTGAATTCTCAAATTCTAAAAGAAAAAAAAACTTATGCTCAAATTTCAGTTTTTTTGAATTTTGGTTAAATCTGGTCAAACTACTTATTCAAGAAATATTAGTGTTACTAAATAATTATTCAAGAATATTAGCGTTACTAAATAATTATTTCATTTTTTTAATTTTGGTCAAATCTGGTCAAACTATGGTCAAACTACTTATTCAAGAAATATTACTGTTACTTAATAATTATTGTTTTTTAGAATAATAGTTTCAAACTCAAAGGGTGAAACGTGTGACTTCATGCTCAAGCTAAACTCCTGAGGGTTTATAGGATTGACAGCTTAGTATTGTTAGGAAAACAACAAGTGCAGACTTGGAAACTAGGGGGAATAGAACTCGGAAGTTAAGCGTGCTCAGGCTGGAGTAGTGAGAGGATGGGTGACCAGCCGGGAAGTTAGATGATTTGGAATGAGTGCTTCACACTTGAGCAGTGATGAGGGGTGATTAGAGATTAAATCGGAAAAAAAATTCAATTTTATTTTTCAAAAAAATTCAAATTAAAACCTTTAGTCCCGGTTGGTGTTACCAACCGGGACTAAAGGTCCTTCAGACCCCGGCGCGGGCTCGTGCCACGTGGTGGCTCTTTAGTGCCGGTTCGTGTTGAACCGGGACTAAAGGGGGGGGGGGGGGGGGGGGGGGGGGGGGGGGGGGGGGGGGGGGGGGGGGGGGGGGGGGGGGGGGGGGGGGGGGGGGGGGGGGGGGGGGGGGGTGGCGGGGGTGGGGTGGGGGGGGGGTTGGGGTGGGGGTTGGGGGGGGGTGGGGGGGGGGGGGGGGGGGTGTTTTCTTTTTTTGTCTTTTTTTTTTTTTTTGTGTTTGTTTTTTTTTTTTTTTTTTTTTTTATCTTTTTTTTTTTTTAGGGGGGGGCTCCTTTCGCCGTTGCCCCCCCGCCTTTCGTGCCTGTTCCCAGTAACCGTCCCTACAGGTCCTTATTCCGCCCCTTGCCTATATCCCCTTTCTGCACTAGTGGTAGGATGAAATTAATTAAACCAATCAACTGGAGATGGAAAATTTGCACCTGAATTGCTGCACATAGAACTGAAACTCACCAAACCATAAGTGTGGATGGGACAGCAAGCCTCAAGAAACCGAGAATGTCCCGAAATGCCTCCGTCGACAACCCCGTCCAAGTGCTCTTACAAGATGGGGAGAGCCTGATGTAGAGAGCCAAGATGGACACATTGGTGAGGTAGGAGATCGTATTGGCCAAGGCAGCACCCTTGTTGCCCAGGCCAAGCTTGTAGACCAGCAGCCAGCACACCAAGATGTGGTTCAGTGCTGTAACGCCCGAGCTCAGCATAACCGGGAGGACCATGTTCTGCGTCTGCAGGAACCGGACATGGCACTGCAGCGGGCCGTAGACAAACAACGGTGGAATCATCCACCGGATGTAGCTCCCTGCTTCCATGGCAATCTCAGGGTCCTGTCCAAACAACAGAAGGATCTGACCGGTGTATCCCCAGATTACGGCAACCACGGCGCTCACCGGAGTGAGCACAAGGATTGCCCTCTGCTTGTAGATGCCAAGAAGATGGTGCTGCTTTGCTCCAAAGGCTTGTCCACATAGCGTGTCCAAGCTGCTCGACATGCCGGCCTGAAATTCAATTCAAGCATTCAAGTTGATGATGATGTCCAGGAGGTCCAACTAAATTGGTGCATCGATCAATGGAAAAGGAAAAAATTGTCATACCAACAAGCTGAAGCCAGTTACACCGGCGAAGGAGGTTGCGATGGAGGCACTCGAGAGAGCGAGTTCGCCGAGATGACCGACAAACATGACAGATATCATTTGGACCACATCCTGCAAGAGGCTTCCCACGATGAGAGGCCCGGCAAGGTAGAACTGCTTCTTCACCTCAATCACTACCAGGCTCTCCTCTCCTGTCTTGTCAACAAAGGGCTCCTCCATGCTTGAAAGTTGAAACTAAGGTACCTAGGTGCTGATTTACCGGTGAAATGAAGGGATATTTAACATGTACTATGTTTTAGCATGATTGGGACCATTCAGAGAACAGCAGTCAAGTGGACTAAAAGAATCTCTATTTGAGACGAAAGGAGGCAGCCAAGTAAGCGGACTAAAAGAATCTCTATGAGAGACAAAGGAGGCAGCCAAGTTCAAACGACTGATGGAATAACTTTACTATCCGACAAACTATAGTGAGGTGGACAATTAACAATACATGCTCGAGCAGAACAAGATTACCATTTCTATCTCTTCTTGCTAAATTTAAGGGCACGTAGATGTGCAATACTAATCACCATGATGAAAGTTAGAATCACATATGCCAAGTTAATGAAACCTTTTTGCCCACTTGTTGTCACTGTCACACCTTTTGACCAACTCACGTGCTCTGACCAACTTCAGACATATGAAAAGGGCATTTTCAAAGATCCAAGGCCATTAGCGAATCAATTGATTAGGACCCGCAAAAATAAAAATCATAGTGGCATCTTGATTTCATTGGAGTTAGGTGGTATACACATTGGAGTTAGGTGGATATACAGAACAAAAAATCCTATGGTGTTCTTCAAAACCAGACACCACTGAGCTTCAAAGAAAAGACATGTAATTCTTTTCTTATAGAGAGAAGTGCACATTTCAATCCTCAACTTATACTCTAGTTTAATACAGCCCTCAGTTTAAAACCGGCGGGGACGCACACCCCAACTACTGATACTGCTGAAATTACCCTCCTGAGACAATGAGAAGGTGCCTAAAAATAAAACGAGTCAAATGCCTGAATCATCTTGCCACAGTGAATCAAGACTGAACATCCATATACAGTAGCAATCACTCTTATCATATAATATTAATTAAACATACACCAGCATTTCTTCTTTATGCCACAAGAACTGTTACATAATCTATACTACTATACATGCTCTGATGCAGTGTCCAAATTCAAGCTCATATATTTCGTTTCTAAATAATCATCTTAAGGATATAATGTCTTCAATAATATTAGCAAGCATAGCATCCGAACTGCCTGCCCGTGTTACATTTATGTACTTCGTGCGTAACAGCTAATATCATTCGACAACGCAATTGATACATGCTGACTTGTTGAGTATACCCATTTTATTTATGTTCTGTTACATTGTAAAGCCCTTGAAGAGAAGCAACAAGACAGCTATCATTCACCAGCAGGTCCACTGAAGTTCTACATACAGAATCAACAAGACAGCTTGATCGTGCAATTCTTTTGGAAAAATAGAAGAAAATAATGACTGTTAGCTGTGTAAACCTGTTGTAATATGATCTTGCTAAAACCTGGAAGGTGCCCTTGTGTTGGTGCCCTGTGGGTGAATGAGGTGATGGTTAACTGGATCTGTTGCTGCCATCAATTCACGTAGTGTGTGTACTGACTGTGTACCCAAGTACTGCAGTAGAGTGTGGGATGTATGCGTGCATTGGTATGGCCACAGTGGTGTCGGTTTCTGTAACTGAACATCAAAAGAGCAGAGCCGGCGTGTGTCGTTTTTTTTTTTTTTTTTTGAAAAGGAGGACTTCCCCCGGCCTCTGCATCGGAAAGATGCATGCGACCACTTTATTGAAGCAAGTTCAACCTGGTAAACTAACCTGTGTGTGCTGCTCTGCTTCTCCTCTGTTTTTCGCTTGTATCCATTTGCTTGAACAGCTTGCGTCCACTGGGAACAAGGCGAGAGAGAGAGGCTTTTGCCAACACAAGTCTAACAATGTATTTCTCAGGCCTGAAAATCAAAACAGCTAGAATTCACCTGCAGGTCCACTGAAAATTCTACATATAGAAGCAAAAAGACAGCATATTTCATAATTCAGTTTTTTTGCATGAAGAGGAAAAAAAGTAAGCCCTTGAAGGCATGAAGTTTTTTTTAAACAAAAGGCTTAAAGTGTTGTAACCTTTGATTTCTGCTAGCAAATTTGGATATATCCTTGTTTCATCAAGCTCGGTTAACTTCCCCAACTCACTAATTTCAAATCCTACACTCTCTTTCTTGACATAGAACCTTTTCAGCACTTGTAAACACTACATCTTCCCAACCTCCTCTTCAGCACTTGTAAAATCCAGATAGTGTGCTAGGCATAGTTACCACTTCTCCTCTAGAATAGTGTGATTCTCTTTTTAGGTAAAGGAGGTGGATCAGGCTTGAGAGGTTTTGTGGCAAAGATCTTGGAAAATTCAATTTAGAGACCCTCTAGATCCTTGAAAGTATATCTCAAGATCTCATGAATAGTTTCTCCATATTCTCTTCTCTAAAACTATCAAAGCCCGCAAATTTACAATGGCTATTTTACTCCTCAAAT
>CM022303.1:716020976-716046561 GCA_011799875.1 Thinopyrum elongatum | reverse complement strand
ACACACACCATACACACTCACACAAAATCCATGGTAGTGGACACATATCGAATATACTTTGGGGGACATCAGCTCTAAAACTTACACTAGTATATTAGTTGAGGCATTTCTGTGAAGAAATACTCCGAGATAGTTCATGCAACAAATCATGAGATAAACAAAATTCAGCTCACTTTAGTTAATTTCATTTTGCAGGTTAATGTTCCTGAACCAGATAGAACGGATCTTGGTAAAAGTTAAGAAAGTGCTACTACCTCAATTCCTAAATATAGTAAATAGATGGAGCGTAGTAGTATCTTCTTCGTAAATCTAAGAAAGGTGCCCCCTAATAGGTGGAAGGTCGGGTCACCTGCATCGACGGGATCGGCGAAGACGAAGGCGACCGATCCCCCTGCTTCGACCCTCCACGGACCTCGAGATAACTTCGACGCCAGTGATCATCGAAACTCGAAGGGCCAAGGTCTCCCTCCGCCGTCTCCTTTCTGCGAGCCATGGCGCCGGCGAGCGTCGTGGCCCACTGGTGGCGGTGCCTACAGAGCAAGGCGTGGGGCAGGGGGTGCTGCAGGTGAGCTACCGATGGAAGGGGCAACGGTTGGTGGTGGGGAGTTATCCTCGGAGACTGAGGGGGGAACCCTATACTTGGCGCCGGCGAGGAGGAGGTCGCCGTCGCTGGGGAGGCCGAGGGACCTCATCGGATTTTTCTTTTCTTTTTTGAGCGAATCGTCGGAATTCTTGTGAGACAGTGAGAGTACTGGCCCAGCCCGCGGCACAGTACACAGCACAGTCTATTTTTCGTTCGTTCTACGAGATTTCAGGCCCAGCTCGTACCACCGTGTACGGACGTGGTGGGGAAGTTTTCAAAACCATTGTCTAAAAAAAAAGGTTTTCAATAACAGACTCGTTTATGTGTTGCAAATTTGAAACCCATAAGAGCAATTCCAAGAGCTCCCCTATTAAACTTCCCGTAAAACCACTTTTACGGGATGACCATAAAATTTAAGGGAAGTTTTTTGAAGGTCGCTTTTCTCGGCTCCGGTAATCATCATCCTGTAAAATCTTTATTTTTCCATTTTCAATTTTAAAACTCAAATTAAAAGCATAGGGCCCGCAAATCAGTCATAGAGGCATGACGGTGAGTGGCGGTGGTGCGTGGCGATGGCGCATATGAGCGGCGGCAGTGGCGGCGACGCGTGGCAGGGGCCGGCCGGCCTTGCAGGCAGAGTAGGTGGCGGGGCAGCGGCGACGGCGGCTTAGGGCGATCCAGCGCACGGGAGCGGTGGTGTAGCGGCTCGTGGCGGCGGCTGGCCGGCCTCGCATGCAGGGTACGAATCGAGGCAGGGGCAGCGGCACAGCGCTTGGCAGTGGCGGTGGCGGTGGCGGTGGCGGTGGCGGTGGCGGCGGAGGCAGCACAGGGCAGTCCGATGCACAGGAGCAATGGCGACGGCGGCCGGCCTCGTGGGCAGGGTAAGAGCGCCGGCGAGGCGGTGTGGGCCTTCGGCAATGCCGCTGGGCGTTCCGGCGGCGGTGCACGGCGGTCCAGCGTTGCGCTCGTGAAGTTTCAGGCGGTTATGCGCCCACCAAAATTATACGGGAATGCCATCTTCGCGTAAACTGAAAGGACGGAGGAGGTGATAATACGGGATCCCCTAAATATTTTTTTTTAGTTTACGGGAATGGTTGGAGGCCTTTTTTTGCTCCAACTTCCCATAAACGGTAGTTTTTTAGGAATACAAGAGCTATTGGAGTTGCTCTAACTGCAGTGTTTGAAGCTATCTCCTTTACTCATGAGATGAGATGATCAAACAAGGAGGCTCACTAACTAGCCTGGAGGGCAGTTAGCGATGATATAGATTGTCGCTTGTGGTCTTTAAATTGGCCTGATGGCGCGTGTGTCCCAGACTCCCAGTTAACATGGCGTGGAACCCACAACAAAACAAATGCAAACGCCAATAAAGCTGAAAGCGTCTCAAACTCTCAACGCAACTTAAAAGAAACAAACAATGTGTCTGGCCTCCAATGGCATTGGTGCCTCCACCCACTTTTCATTGATCCAAAGCTAGGATCACCTTCATTTCAGGAACGTGAAGTTGCGTTTGGATTTCAAATGCACCAAATATTTTCTAAACAATATAAAATATGGTTAAATAGGCATTGGTTTGAGTAAATTTGACTCAATTCATATTATGTGAAGTTGTTTGTTTATATTTTAATAATTATCCTAGCTAGTAACCATGCTAGCGCCGCTATCACATGTTGTTAGTATTACTACCACTAGTAGAAAACAGGGCTTTGGTCCAGGCCAGCCCAGCCCATTAGTTCCGGTTCAGTCAGGAACTGGGACACATGGGGGCATACGTCCCGGTTCGTGCGCCCAGGGGGCCGGCCGGGGCTCGTGGGGCATTGGTCCCGGTTCATCTGGACCCTTTGGTCTCGGTTCCAGACACGAACTGGGACCAATGGGCCTCGCTCCTGGCCCACATCCATTGGTCCCGGTTCGTGGCTGGAACCGGGACCAAAGGGTGACCTTTAGTCCCGGTTCTAACCACGAACCGGGACCAATGTTGTGCCAATATATACCCCTCGCCCGCGAGCAGAGCACTCCACTACTCTGTTTTTTCTGGCCGGCAAGGGGAGGTGTTTGTGGTGCTCTAGCTCACCTCCTATGCACATGAGGTGTTCGATGAAATGCCCGAGCAACACTACTTAAGCTTTCTCCTCTCCAAACTCGACCTTCAAGCTCCATTTTCCTCAAGATTTGTCTAGGTTTAGCGGTCCGTCACGTCCCGTCCCCGTCTTCACCGCCGTCGATCGCCCGCGCCGATCTCATCGCCGGCATAACCGTGCTGAGCCTCTTGTTCTTATCTTCTTTCTAAAAGAAAAAAATTCTTACTTGTATGATTTACATAGATACTTGTATAATTTTCTTACTTTTATTATTGTTTGTTATTATATAGTGCGATGGTTTTGGTATCCGCCCCCGTCGGCCCTCGTCCTGTCTATGATTCGAATGTGGTATATATTATATTTTATAACTATTTGGTTCATTTGTTGTTTATGACAATTATGCCGACCAACGTGACATAGATTTTTTTTATCTAGGAGGTATGTGAACCGGAAATTCCAACCGACCCTATTGTCGAGAGGTTAAATTTAGTTGAAGAAGAAAACAATTACTTGAAGGAAAAATTGAAAAAAATTGAGAAGGAGAAGATGATATTGGAGTTGCATATTGCGGATGTCGTCGATGATCACAAGATCAAGATGGATGCAATGCGCTTCAAGATTAGAAAGTATAGAAAATATGCCATTCATACCGAGGCTTGGTATCATTATGCCGTTGGATCAATTGTTACCTTGGTTGCGATTATGATCGCATTTGTTGTTGCATTGAAATGTTTTACATAGTTTCAATAATGTATGGTTTAATTAGATGCTCTGAAGAGCTATATGTTGTTCAATGAGAACTATGTATGTACTTTGGTTTTAATGTGATGATGAACTTCTATTAATTTGGTCACTTATCTGTTCATGATGTTTTGTAATGGTTTTTGACACACTTAATTATATATAATGCACGCAGATGAACCGGCAATGGATGTACGGTGACAGACGCACCTCCGAGTACATTAAGGGCGTGCATAATTTTCTTGAAGTGGCTGAGGCAAACAAGCAGAATGGTTTTATGTGTTGTCCATGCCCTATATGTGGGAATACGAAGTCTTACTCTGACCGAAAAATCCTTCACACCCACCTGCTTTATAAGGGTTTCATGCCACACTATAATGTTTGGACCAGGCACGGAGAAATAGGGGTTATGATGGAAGACAGCGAAGAAGAAGAGGACGATGACAACTATGTGCCCCCTGAATACGATGATGCTGCAACGGGGGAAGCTGAAGATCAAGAGGAACCAGACGATGTGCCCGATGATGATCTCCGCCGGGTCATTGTTGATGCAAGGAGACAGTGCGAAAGTGAAAAGGAGAAGCTGAAATTCGATCGCATGTTAGAGGATCACCAAAAAGGGTTGTACCCCAATTGCGAAAATAGCAACAGCAAGTATTTTGTTGTAAGTAGAAACAAAATAAAATAAATAAAGCAACAAAGAAAACAAAATAAAAATAAAAAAAGTGCCGCCTACTGGGCCACCACGGCCTGAATACGACTAGAAACCCAACCATGGGCCAGGATTCAGGCCCGCAGCAGGCCCAGTAGGCCCACAGGCACATAGTGCGAGTTTAGGCCCGAAAGCCTGCAGTTGAGAGGAGCTCGAGAGAGTGGGCACAGCAGCGTTATAAACCACTCTCGAGCTCTCTCAACTAGCGAGGTGGGACTAAACTTTTGGCCGCGACGCGAGCAGCACAAGGCTTTTTGTCCCGGTTGGTGGCACCAACCGGGACTAAAGGGAGTGCACTGGTCCCGGTTGGTGCCACCAACCGTGACCAGTGCACTCCCTTAGTCCCGGTTGGTGCCACCAACCGGGACCAAAGGTCCCTGCTTCCCGCCCTTTGGGCTGCTGAAAAGAGACCTTTGGTCCGGTTGGTGGCACCAACCGGACTAAAGGGGTCATTAGTCCCGGTTGGTGTTACGAACCGGGACCAATGCTTCGTGATATAAGCAAGACTTGTGAAAATTTTCAGTTTCATCAGTTCCCGACGCCGCTGGTGCCCCGACGCCGTCGCCTCGCCCGTGCCCCTGCCCCGCCCCCTAGCCCACGCCGACGCCGTCCGCCGCCCACGCCGTCGCGTCCGCCGCCACCCGACCCGCCCGCGCCCCTGCGGCCGCCTGCCCCCCGTGCCATCGCAGTCGCCGTCGCCCGCCCCCCCGAGCGCGCCCGACCGCGCCCCTGTGCCCGGCCCGCCCACCGCCCCCCCACCGTCGCCGCCCTCGCCGCCCCGCTGTCGCCCTCGCGGCCGCCCCCGCTGTGAGCCGCCGCCGCCCGGCTCGTGTAATGATGATTTTTTTTCCATATTTTATATGATGAATTTTTGTTCTCTATATTAATGTATATATGTATGTATGTGGCTATATGTATGTATGGATGTTAATTATGTATTAATTTTTTTGTTCAGAGCATTCTTTTGTGTCATATATGTATTTTTTTGTATATGTGTATTAATTTTTTGTTCATATATGTATTTTTTCATAGCATTTTTTTCCATGTATATATGTATGTGGTATGTATGTATAGAGGATATCATTTTTTTCCATGTATGTATGTCGTTGTCGATATACCCCCTCCCCGATAACCTTTTTTTCCTTGTATGTATGTGGTTGTCGATATACCCCCTCCCCGATAACTCAACATGAGGGGGGAGGGTCGATACCCTTCCCCGATAACATTTTTTTATATGTATGTGGCATATGTATGTCGTTGTCGATATAGCCCCTCCCCGATAACTTTGACATGAGGGGGGGGGGGGGGGGTCGATATACCCCTCCTCCGATAACATTTTTTTTCTAAGTTACTAAGGTAAAATGTTCACCCCCCCCTCTCGATATACCCCCTCCCGATAACTTCAACATGAGGGGGGGGGTGATATACCCCTTCCCCGATAACATTTTTTTTATATGATGTGGCTATATGTATGTTCGTTGTCGATATAGCCCCTCCCCGATAACTTTGACCTGGGGGGGGGGGGTCGATATACCCCTCCCCGATAACATTTTTTTCTAAGTTACTAAGGTAAAATGTTCACCCCCTCTCGATATACCCCTCCCCGATAACTTCAACATGAGGGGGGGGGGGGCCGATATACCCCTTCCCCGATAACTTTTTTTATAGTATGTGGCTATATGTATGTCGTTGTCGATATAGCCCCTCCCCGATAACTTTGACATGAGGGGGGGGGGGGTGATATCACCCCTCCCCGATAACATTTTTTTTCTAAGTTACTAAGGTAAATGTTCACCCCCCTCTCGATATACCCCCTCCCCGATAACTTCAACATGAGGGGGGGGGGTCGATATTACCTTCCCCGATAACATTTTTTATATGTTTGTGGCTATATGTATTCGTTGTCGATATAGCCCCTCCCCGATAACTTTGACATGAGGGGGGGGGGTCGATATACCCCCCTCCGATAACATTTTTTTCTAAGTTACTAAGGTAAAATGTTCACCCCCTCTTTGATATACCGGGCGACCAACTCTCGAGGCCACCCAAACCCTAGAAAAAAAGCGTTGTCGATCTCCTACCCCCTCCCGCCCTACCCGACAAACTCTCGAGGCCACCCAAACCACTAGAAGAAACTCCGGTAACTTCGACATGAGGGGGACGTCGATCAACCCCCTCTCGCCCGAACAAGTCTATGTATTATTTTATATCGCGGTGGAACTATATCAAAGTTTCATCATATGTCAAAGTTTGAATTTTGACATATGCAACATTTGATCATATATCAAAGTTTGATCATATGTCAAAGTTTGAATTTTGACATATGCAACATTTGATCATATGTCAAAGTTTGATCATATGTCAAAGTTTGAATTTTGACATATATAGATTTATCAAGAATGCCCCCATTATGGATGTGCACAAGTTGATCCAATTTTTTTTCTGATCTCATCTATATATATATATTCTTCTATATGTCACGTTGTCTGTCAAAGTATTGAAGAAATCCATGGCTTCATCATTAGTCGGAAGTAACAGGCGTATGATGCTATGAAGCTCTTCAAAGTTGTTTTGGAACGGAGTTCCGGATAGAATAATTCACCTTTTGGTATGAATTTCAGCAAAGGCCTTCCAAATAGCGATATTCGGAAGGCTCTTTGCTGAACTTTGTACCAAAAAGTGAATTATTCTATCGGGAACTCCGTTCCAAAACAACTTTGAAGAGCTTCGTACCATTATAAGCCTGTCATTTCTGGCTAATGATGAAGTCATGGTTTTCTTGAATTCTTTGACACTAGACAACGTGACATATAGAAGGGTAGATGAGATCAGGAAAAATATGGACCATTTTCTGCACATCCAGAATGGCGTCATTTTGGTAAATCCCTTGTCGGTCCGGACGTCGGACATTCAAGAGAGAGGCGGTCCGGCCCAAACCGTAGAAGCGTCGAGCTAGCTAGGTCTACGTTTGCACTAATATATCAATCTGTCATGTTTGTATATTAATTGCCATGTTGTAATATTTGCAGAAACTATGGAGCACCGAGACATCGAAGCAGAACAGTTGTTGGGGTACATAATCCTCGGCGGAGGTGATATCTTGTCGTATCTCAATGACACCGATGGTCTGGAAGGAGAGGGTGAAGCAGGCTCCGGTGATCGAACAATGGAGGTGGAAGGACATGATTATGATGGCTCCGATGAGAAAACGGAGAAAGGAGCTGTTGCAAAGTCCGGCGAGGCATATATATTAATTAAGACTGTGCTGACTAGCTAATTGATGCATTAATTGTTTTGGTATGTACACATATTAACTCTCTTCTTTCTTCTTTTCTAGCCCTCCGGATCGAGCCAAACTTCGGTAACGAGATGAAGCCCGAAGAAAAGGTTGCGCCAGGATGAAAGGTTCACGATCATAGCAATCAAGGGCGATGGCCAACCGATTGAACCCAGCCGGACCAAGGAAGCATTTTCTGCTCAGTGCGGGGTTCTTGTTAGGGACATGATCCCGATCAGCATCCACCAATGGAATAAGCCTAAGAGCAAAGACCCTCAAGTGTCTTTTGTCAACGATAGACAGAAAGATGATCTTTGGACCGCGCTGAAGGCAAATTTCACCCTACCGCCAGAGGAGGATCCGGATAAGCCAGTTATAGAGCCATTGGTCAAGGCTCATGCTCTTAAGAAGATGGCAGATCTATTCAGGAGGTGGAAGAATGAGTTGAAATCAACATTTGTCGACAAAGGGAAGACTTCAGAATTCACCGGCCGATTTGAGAAGATAAGAGATCACTGGCCCGCATTTGTGGCCCACAAGACATCGGAGAAGAGTAAGAAGATGTCAGCGACAAACAAGAAAAATGCTGCAAAGAAGGAGTATCACCATCACATGGGGTCAGGTGGCTACCTCAAAGCCCGGCCGTTGTGGGACAAGGCTGAGAAGGACCTGCTTGATAAAGGGGTCGAGCCAGAGACATTGAACTGGCCAGACCGTTCAAGGACTTGGTTCTTCGGGGTTGGGGGAACCTTGGACCCTGAAACAGGGAAGTGCCATCGGACGAAGGAGCAACTTGAAATACCCGTCAAGAAGCTTCAGAAGTATATCGCCGCAGCGCAGGAAGGGACGTTCGTTCCCGACAGAGAGAACGACGAGCTCACACAGGCCCTCGGGAATCCTGAGCACCCAGGACGAACACGAGGCACGGCAGGCTCCGTTGCGTGGAAGGTTGGGTTTCCCAGCGCAGGCGGTTACAAAACCCAGGAGAGGAGGAGGAAAGTGGAGCAGACGGAACTGCAGTCGCTGAATGCAAGGATACGAGCGCTAGAGGAACAAGCACTACTAGTTCAGAGCCAGCGACCTGCCGGAGCTACCCCAGAAGCTACCCCTCCATCTCAGCGGAGAAGCAGCGTGGCTTCCACCGAGGTCCTTCAGCAGCCTAACTTCATGGCTCCCAGCTACCCCGTGGATGCTATCATGGAGGCTCAAGATTGCCACCTTATGACGCAATGGCAGCACCTCAAAGTCAAGGCGGCTGTCGGCTCTGTTACACCTCCTCAACCCGGCGCAACTTTTCACTGCCTTCCGATTCCACAAGGCTATGCTGTTGTGATGGTCGATGAAATAACGGAGGGATTTGAGGAGCTCCAGCTTGACCACCCTATAGGTGAAGGGGAGACTCAGCTGGGTCTTGCTCTGAAGACTCCATGTCTATGGCGGAAGGAGCTCATCAACCTTCCGAACTGGACGCCTCCGCCTCCTCCTCCGGCGAGTCAGGGCACTCCGCCTCCCCCTCCGCCTCCTCCTCTGGCGAGTGATCAGGGCACTCCGCCTCCTTCTCCGGCTGCTTCGGCACGTGGCGGCACTCCGCCTCCTTCTCCACCTGCGTCGGCGCGTCCGAGCAGCCCGCCTCCTTCTCCGCCTCGTCAGCAACAGCGGAAGACAGCCGCCGCCGCTCCGGCTGCTCTGGCGCGTCGTAGCACTCCGCCTCGTAAGCAACAAAGGAAGACAGCCGCAGCCACTCCGACTGCTCCGGCGTCTAGCAGTACAGCCAGAGGCGGGAGGCAATACAGATTCGGTCCGACTCTCACGCCTCTAGAGAAGTTACCATACGAGATGGCCGACGAGGAAAACGCGGAGATCTGTAAAGCCCAAGTGAGGGACTTTTTTGCAAAGAAAAATCCACCTCCGGAGGAGAAGACGGATCCGGTGAAATTGAAGCGCACTGTGAAGAACCTGAAGCGACCACCACCGCCTCCGCCGGATGACAACCATGCCCGCGCTCTTAAAAAGACAGTGGAAGGAGCGCGCCGGTCGGGAACTACTTCAACTGACAAAAGGTTACAAGAACGAAGAAGTGGGAACAAAATTCCCCAGCTCGGCGAACAGGCAAACCAATCGTGCCCCCCGCTCAAGGTGTCTAGCGATATCGTCACAAATCTGCCGGGGATGCTGCCCGGTACCAATCCTGGTGATTACCTGCCCGACGATGCACATTTTGATACAATGGAGGTGGACGAACACAAATACCAGTACGGGAAGCCTCTCGTCAGACCTGGTGATCCTCCTCTAACAACGATGATGCGAAGATTCCATAAGTGGTACATGGACACCTGCAAGTCTGGGAAGGATATTTTGACGCAGAGAGTTAAAGAGGAGCACGACCTCGTTGGAATTGATCTGTTGTCTGTTCCATTTGAGGAGTTCTTCCAGTTTTTCAATCAAAAGGACCTCGATAAAATAATCATCACTTGCTACTGTCTGAAAGTACTATACTTCTGTAATTAAGTCTCTATATATAGCTCAGCTCTTTCATTGTATGTATATATAATTATCCTCACTATATTATGCAGATTGAAGATCGTCGAATGCAGAAATGCGCAAATCTATGATATTGGGTTCATTAACACAAATCTCATAGATGAATGGACGGTTACATATAATGCGAAAGAAACCGAGGCCAACTTGCTACAATCGTTGCTTAAAAATCAAAACAAAGATAAAATACTCTTTCCTTACAACTTCAAGTGAGTATTACTGTCTTCTGCATATTCGGTTTCCCTTATTACTCGAGGTTATAGTAATGTAATTGATGAGTTATGCATGCGTGCGCAGCTTCCACTTTATTCTCCTAGAGATTAAGCTTGAGCAGGGACTAGTAACCGTCTTAGACTCAAGACGAAAAGATCCCAAGGAGTATGCGGCCATGACTGAAATGCTCCAGAAGTAAGTTCAATTGATCATTATCGCACCATACCGGCAACTATGGTCATTTCCTGATATCAAGTAATTTATTTCTTTGTCTCGCAGGGTTTGGAAAGTGTTCACCGCAGAAGTTCCGGGACTGCCGGGGGATCTGCGATTTACACACCCGAAAGTAAGTACTACTAGCTAGTTCCGCGCATCTCCCATTGATTCTAGCTAGTTTCATCAATACCATTTATAATGCTTGATTATCAGTTTGATTGACCTCTATTTCTCGTAAAGTGGTTGTGGCAGGAAGGCGGGAATAATTTTTGTGGATACTACGTTTGCGAGTACATCTATAACGCAACGACCTCTAAGCGGGGCTACTCTGAAAAACAATATGAAGTGCGTAAGCAATAATATTCACAATTTTATTTTATTACCATCATTTGTGTTGAGTTTCATTCATATATATCTATTGACCCCCTTCTTCAAATTAGATTTAGCAGATGCGGGATGAACTCCTACCACAAGATCGCTTAAAGGCAATTCAAGAGGAATTGGCTGGATTCTTTCTTGACCACGTCATCAATCCAGCCGGAGAATACCATGTGGAACTTGACATCAGATGTTAGGGATCTTATATTGTATATATGTAGCTAGTAGCGTCGGATAGATATACGAAAACTGTGTCGACCAATCTCTCGGAGAAGGAGGAGGTCGATCAATTCTCTCTGTATATGTTCTGACGATCTTGTGTACTTAATGGTTTCCTTCTTTTGCTTACTAGCTAGCGTGTCGAGTCCTCTCTATACGTTATAGTGAGCGTCGACCAAGCACGGAGATAAGAGAGGACACTTCTCTCTATTAGCTAGCTAACACAATATATGAAACCCCTAAATTAACCCTACAAAACACCTAAACCCCCCCCCCCCCCCCCCCCTTTCAAAAAAAAACAAAAACCCCAGTCCTGAGCTGCTGACACGTGGATGATCTTTGTCCCGGTTGGTGTTACCAACGGGACTAAAGGCCCCCTCTCTGGGCTCGCCGGACCGCGGCCACGTGGAGCCCCATCTGTCCCGGTTCGTATAAGAACCGGGACTAAAGATGTTGGGCTTTAGTCCCGACCCTTTAGTCCCGGTTCCCGAACCGGGACAAATGAGCCTTATGAACCGGGACAAATGGGCCTTTTTCTACTAGTGTACTATTGACTTCTTTTTTTGCGAATCACTACTATTGTTTGTTTTTGCCTATGTGCTATTTTGTGCTTGACGCTACATATTTCATGTGTTATGCTGTAAAAAACCCAAACAAGTTCCTGCTCAAAGTGATGAAGTATGAAACTGGAAATCTGCCTTATTTTTAAACTCCCATTTGTGTTCTGTATGAGTTTGGGTTTTTATTAAAATGAAATACATCTCGAGAGCCCAGCCCAGGAATCTGGCAAGCCCAGCTGGAGAAGCTGGAGACCTCGAATTAACCTCGCCGCCAGCACCAGTGCGATCATTGGAACTCGAAGGGTGAAGGTCTCCCTCCGCCGTCTCCTTTCTGCGAGACATGGCGCCGGCGAGCGTCGTGGCCCGCTGGTGGCGGTGCCTACAGAGCAAGGCGGGGGGCAGGGGTGCTGCAGGTGAGCTACCAATGTAAGGCGCAACGGTTGGTGATGGGGAGTTACCCTCGGAGACGGAGGGGGGAACCCTATACTTGTCGCCGGCGAGCAGGAGGTCGCCGTCGCTGGGGAGGCTGAGGGACCTCATCGGATTTCTTCTGGTTTTTTTTTTTGGAGCGAATCATCAGATTTCTTGTGAGAGTACTGGCCCAGCCCGCGGTACAGTACAGCCCAATTTATTTTTCGTTCGTTCTATGAGATTTCAGGCCCAGCTCGTACCACTGTACGTACGTGGTGGGGAAGATTTGAAAATCATTGTCTCAAAAAAAAAGGTTTTCAAACGCAGACTCGTTTATGTGTCGCAAACTTGCAACCCATAAGAGCAACTCCAAGAGCTCCCCTATTAAATTTAAATGAAGTTTTTAAAGTTCACTTTTCTCAGCTCCCATAATCATCATCCTGTAAAATCTTTATTTTTCCATTTTTAATTTTAAAACTACAACTAAAAGCATAGGGCGGGCAAATCAGCCATAGAGGCTTGACCGTGAGCGGCGGCGGTGCGTGGCGGAGGCAGCGCATGGCGACGGCGCATATGAGCGGCGGCGACGGCATCACATGGCAGCGGCGGTGGCGGCGACGCATGGCGGTGGCGGCGACGCGTGGCGGCGGCGGGCCGGCCTCGCAGGCAGAGTAGGTGGTGGGGCAGCGGCGGCGACGGCTTAGGGCACTCCAGCGCACGGGAGCGGTGGTGTAGCGACGCGTGGTGGCGGCCGGCCGGCCTCGCAGGCAGAGTAGGTGGCGGTGCAGGGGCGGCGGCGGCTTAGGGCGGTCCAGCGCACGGGAGCGGCGGTATAGCGACGTGTGGCGGCGGCCGGCCGGCGTCGCATGCAGGGTACGAATCGAGGCAGGGGCAGCGGCACAGTGCTTGGCGGTGGCGGTGGCGGCAGTGCAGGACGGTCTGACGCACGGGAGCAATGGCGATGGCGGCCAGCCTCGTGGGTAGGGTAAGAGCGTCCGCGCGGCGGTGTGGGCCTTCAGCAATGGCGCTGGGCGTTTCGGCGGTAGTGCACGGCGGTCCGGCGTTGCGCTCGTGAAGTTTCAGGCGGTTATCCGCCGGCCGAAATTATACGGGAAGACCATCTTCTCGTAAACTTGAAGGACGGGGATGTGATTATACGGGATCCCCTAAAAACTTTTTTTGAGTTTACGGGAACGGTTGGAAGCCTTTTTTTTCCTCCAACTTCCCATAAACGATAATTTTTTTAAGGAATACAATAGTTATTGGAGTTGCTCTAACTGCAGTGTTTGAAGCTATCTCCTTTACTCAGGAGATGAGATGATCAAGCAAGGAGGCTCACTAACTAGCCCGAAGGGCAGTTAGCGATGATATAGATTGTCGCTTGTTGCGTGTATCTCAGTTAACATGGCCTGGAACCCACAACAAAACGAATGTAAACGCCAATAAAGCTGAAAGCGTCTCAGACTCTCAACACAACTTAAAAGAAACAAACAATGTGTCTGGCCTCCAATGGCATTGGTGCCTCCACCCACTTTTCATTGATCCAAAGCTAGGATCACCTTCATTTCAGGAACGTGAAATTGCATCTGGATTTCAAATGCACCAAATAATTTCTAAACAATATAAAACATGGTTAAATAGGCATTGGTTCGAGTAAATTTGACTCAATTCATATTATGTGAAGTTGTTTGTTTATATTTTAATAATTATCCTAGCTAGTAACCATGCTAGCGCTGCCGCCGCCAACTGCACCTTGTTGTAATCGGCACCCGTTATAGTCACCGCCGCCACCTCGACAAGCCCTCCTCTCCTCCTCGCCCCACTAGGATCCCGCCTAACAACGCAACACCAGCACATTGTGGAAGAGCGTCGTGAGGCATCTGCTACGCTTATTTACCACTATCACATGTTGTTTGTATTACTACTATTGACTTCTTTTTTGCGAATCAATACTATCATTTTTTTTGCCTATGTGCTATTTTGTGCTTGATGCTACATATTTCATGTGTTATGCTGTAAAAAACCAGAACAAATTCCTGCTCAAAGTGATGAAGTATGAAACTGAAAATCTGCCTGTTTTTTAAAACTCCCGTTTGTGTTCTGTATGAGTTTGGGTTTTTATTAAAATGAAATACATCTCGAGAGCCCAGCCCAGGAATCTGGCAGGCCCAGCTGGAGACCGAGTCCGGGTTCAGCGCTAATAAGGGAGGGATCGCGAGCTCGAGAGCGCGACAGCTATGTGTCGCCCGTACATATTCCTAATGGGAAGCGCCTACGGGCGACACACTAGCAAGCTCTCCAATTTAGCGCGGTAGTCGCTGCCGCACATAGCGATCGTTGTACGTTCGATCGGTCCGTTTCTTTTTCGTTTTTTGCTGTATTTTCGTTGGTTTTATTTTTTCATGGTTTTCTTTGGTTTTTCTTTTTTCTTCATTTTTACTTTGGTTTTCTTTGTTTTCTCATTGATTTTTCTCATTTTTTTCATTCCTCATTTTTACTTTGTCTTTCTTTTCTTTTTTCATTATTTTTTTGTTTCTTTCTTTGTTTCATCGGTTTTTTCTTTTTCTTTTTTGTTTCATTGTGGTTTTATCGGTTTTCTTTTTTTTAACTCATGTCTACTTTTTCTTGATATACAATGTTCATTTTTAGAGCACACATGAAACATTTTTCTGAAACACTTTGGGCATTTTTCAAATATATGATGTATTTTTTAAATAGATGTTTTGGACACTTTTTTGAATACACAGTAGCATTTTCCAATTAAAAATTTTAAACTTGTTTAATGGCACTAAACATTTTCTAAACAACAAGAACATTTTTTAACATTGTTAAACATTTTTATTTTTCACGGACATTTTTTGGAAACAGTGAATATTTCTCAATATTACATTAATCAGATACAACAAATTATATATGTTTTCAGTTTCAGTTTCAGTTATCCTTTTACCTATTTAAATATTTATGTTGCATATATAACCAAATCGCACTGAAATACGCGTGGAGTATCATCTAGTTGTTGAAAGACTAAGACCTCTCGCTTGCTGTGTTCACACAGCCACCTTCATATGATCTCAGCGTTCGAGTTAAATTAGATCTAGACTAGATGCTGATGTTAAAAAAAACTTCCTCTGGACCAAACGAAGTCATTCAGTATAGAAATGGCACCGTCCTCTCCATTCGGGGAAGCAAACAAAATTATATCTTTTCAGACTTGCCTCCAGTAGTCTTGGCTGTGTGATTACTAATTACTGAACAAAAAGTGGCAGCCATCTAATAAGCCGTCATCGCTGTGCATATATTTATAGGACTGGATATCAAGTCCTCGTATTTTAATTGTTCCTTGCTAACCACATCCCAAAATCAGAGGACGTTGCATCAGCAGTGGCAAGCCACCGCCTGGTCCACCCGCACCCAGTTCATTTATCCTCCATGGTTCAGGACCATGGTCCACCCGCACCCATGCTCGGTGTCGTTCGATTAATACTGCTTCCATGGGGATACGAGCCAGCTTATCACTCAGACTTCAAAGATTAAGCTAATTCCAGAACAGTATCGGGACCAGGCCTACGCCCTTTCTTTTCTCAATCAACGTGGGCCTTATAGCTGCACTAAGCCCATACGGGACCCTGAATACCAGCGAGATAGTATTTACACTGCAGGAAATTCAATTGCATGATACTATCAGAAAAAAGGAAACCGAGTATAAATATAGTATGAAAGAAAAGGAAATTCACCTGATTGATAGTATCGATGCCTCGAGCTTAGGATTTGAAAGAAATCCCGAAGCAAGTATTAGGAGTTCAAATGACCACCACTCCTAGCTGCTCGTGTAAATATGCATGCATACGTAGGATGAAATTAAATAAACCGATCAACCGGAGATGGAAAATTTGCATCTGAACTGCAGCATACAGAACTCAAAACTCACCAGACCATAAGCGCGAATGGGACGGCAAGCCTCAAGAATCCGAAGATGTCACAAAATGCCTTCATCAACAACCCCGTCCAAGTGCTCCTACAAGATGGGGAGAGCCTGATGTAGATACCCAAGATGGACACATTGGTGAGGTAGGAGATTGTATTGGCCAAGGCAGCACCCTTGTTGCCCAGGCCAAGCTTGTAGACCAGCAGCCAGCACACCAAGATGTGGTTTAGTGCCGTGAAGCCAGAGCTCAGCATCACCGGGAGGACCATGTTCTGCGTCTGCAGGAATCGGACATGGCACTGCAGCGGACCGTAGACAAACAACGACGGAATCAACCATCGGATGTAGCTCCCTGCTTCCATGGCAATCTAAGGGTCCTGTCCAAACAACGGAAGGATCTGGCCGGTGTATTCCCAGATTACGGCAACCACGGCGCTCACCGGAGTGAGCACAAGGATTGGCTTCTGCTTGTAGATGCCAAGAAGATGGTGCTGTTTTGCTCCAACGTCTTGCCCATACAACGTGTCCAAGCTACTTGACATGCCGGCGTGAAATTTAATTCAAGCATTCAAGTTGATGATGATGTCCAGGAGGTCCAACATACTAAAGTGGTGCATCGATCAATGGGAAAATAGAAAAATTGTCGTACCAACAAGCTGAAGCCAGTTACACCAGCGAAGGAGGTTGCGATGGAGGCACTAGAGAGAGCGAGTTCGACCAGATGACGCACAAACATGACCGATATCATTTGGACCACATCCTGCAAGAGGCTCCCCACGATGAGAGGCCTCGCAAGGTACAACTGCTTCTTGACCTTAATCACTACCAGGCTCTCCTCCCTTTTCTTGTCAACAAGGGGCTTCTCCATGATTGAAACCAAGGTACCTCGCTAGGTGTTCATTTACAAGTGGAATGAAGGATATTTAACATGTATTATGTTTGGGCATGATTGGCACGATTTAGAGCACAGTGAAGTGGACTTTGTTGGGGTTGAACCCTTGCTCACTCTCCCTCACCGTGGCTCTCTCTCTCGCTCTCGATCGCTCGAACCAACATAGGTAGGAGATGATCAGAAGATGGTGGACAGGGAGGTGTTTCCCGGCGCACGAACGCCTGCCGCAACGAACGGTCTTTTCTTCCTCAAGCACAAACTCGAGCTTAGCTACAATGTACAGGAGGGGAGTGGGTTATATACGGGTGTGCACTGACACGCCACGCCGCGCTTCGAACGCCCCCACTTGCGCAGCCCCCACGTCCCACGCTCCGCTGCTCGTGTCTCCGATGCGCACTCACGCGCTCTCGCGTGACCGGGTCCAGCGCCCGACGCGGTCACACACCCGCCAACTCACACACACACACACACACACACACACACACACACACACGCGCGCACGCACGTAGACGCAAACACACACACACGTGCTGACACACACATGCACGCACACAGACCATACACAAGTCAGACTATGCCAGTACAATGGTCAGACCATACCAGGCACAGGCTCAACGCGGCCACGGATCGGACCTGGCGCGCCGGGCGCGCCCGGCGCCGGCCACCACCGCAGGGACATGGCTTATTGCGCCAACAGAAGTAAAGATTTGTATGAGAGACAAAAGGAGGCAACTTGGCAGCCAAGAAAGTGGACTAAAAGAATCTCTATGTGAGACAAAGGAGGCAGCCAAGTTCAAACATCTGACAGAATAACTTTACTATCCGACAAACTATAGTGATTAGGACAATTAACAATATATACTCGAGCAGAACAAGATAGCCATTTCCATCTCGCTTCGCTAAATTCAATGGTGCGACCGCCGCCGTGTGTCGAGACGTCCAGGGAGTTTACCTTGTCTCGTCCGCACGCATCATTGACAGTTGCGATGACCCCGTAATGCTTGAAGCAATGTCATGTTTGGAGGCTCTTTCCCTCGCAGCCGATCTGAACCTTCGAATGCCTATTATTGCATGCGACGCGGAAGTGGTAGTTAAACAGATAAATGGAGGAAGTAAAGGTATCTAAAACCAGATTCTACATGAGATCAACATCCGTTGTCAAGAGTTTGAAGAGGTCCGGATTATTCATGAAGGCAGGATGTCCAATATGGAGTCTCATAATTTTATAAAAAATGTTTTACCGTTAGCTCATGGTCGATATAACTGGTTGCTACAGCCAAATGACACTACAATTGTACCATATATATTATCATGCAATAAAAGAGACCATGATTTGGCTCAAAAAAAAATCATGACCAAGCCTCCCCTCAAAAGAGAAAAAAAAAAGAACTACTCCAAGCCGTGTCTCTCCACCTCGATCGGCTTCATCCATGGTTGCTTCATCTTTGCTTCCTACCCAGGCACTCAATAGATCCGTTAATGCATGTATCAATAGTCAACAGACCAACGCACCGACGCCTTGCCCCCCGTGCCGGCTAGAGTAATCTTGGCGTAGTATGCTCGTAGTCGTCTAGACTTCTTTATGTTTTGAAAAATGTGCATGCATGTGACTGAAAGCTAGTTGGACGTACGACCGTGGAATCCTAGTACGGCTCCGGTTAAATTACTTTCACGTTCGTGGGGTGGATCTGAGTTGCACAACGATTAAGAGTTTTGGAACAAAGTGCTATAGGAGTAATACGATTTTGAACAAGGTTAAAACTATAGAATTACATAGGGTACATTACCTAGCGAGCTCTTATTAGAACATACATTATTAACCTCGCTAACATCGGTGATCTCATGCAGATGCTATAATACGATTTTTTTTTTTTTTTGTGAAAGGTGCAATAATACGATTTTGACCAAGGGTAAAACTATAGAATTACTACATAGGGTACATTAGCTAGCGAGGTTAATCTCTCTTATTAAAACATACATTATTAACCTCGCTAGCATCGTTGATCTCAGGCAGAGGCAGATAGCCCCTCAACGCTGGTGGTTGTGAGGACGCTCTGTCCGTTGCGCACAAAGCAGCTGTCGCTGCGGATCTCGCCGACGTTCCCCTGGGGCCCTTGGAGATTCCCGAGCTTGGTCATGGAGGCTGCAAACTGGCCAAAGAACCACCAGTGGTTCCCGGCGAAGCCGTTGACCACCCAGTGGGTGCGCCAGTCGGCGGTGAGCATCTGGTCGGAGGTGAACACCCCCTTGCCCTCCTGCAGGTTTGTGAAGTAGTTGATGTCGAAGACGTCGGGTGTGGTGACGTCGAGGTCCTGCAGCCGGTTAAAGTCGCTCGAGCAGTTGGCGGCGAGGCTCCGGACGAAGTCAGAGTCCTCGGTGAAGCGGTTGGAGAAGGAGCTGCAGTGGCCCTTCCCGATGGTATGTCCACCCGAGAGCGCGACGAGGTCGACGTTGTCGAGGTTGCGGGTCTGGAAGACGCCGATGAGCGTGGTGGCGTTGGAGCTGGCCTGGGGGAGATCGAAGACGGCCGAGCTCGGGGCCGGCGCGACGCTGTCGAGCCTGCGAGCGGCACGTCGTAGCCCTGACCCCCGGAGAAGGCGACGGCGTCGCGGGTGGCAAGGGCCGTGATGTCAGCGCAGGACACGACCGGCCCGCATGCGGCATGAACCGTGGCCCGGATGGACTCGATGAGCTGCAGCGCCCGTGGCTGGAGCGTCAGGTTCGGCGGCAGCTGGAGCTCGCTGCCGTCTCCGGTCAGAAGAACCGACGCATCACAGCCCTGTACAACCACGAAAAAGATGATGTCTCAATATTTATTTTTGACCATTATGAACAACATATATATCATATATCAGTACATTTTATGCCTATATGCATGTTAATTATTATTTCTCTGATGAATCTTCTGATATCAGTATCATCTATTCATCTTTACCAGGCTACAGTACCCGTTAGATCACACTTTATAATTTAATATATCATACTATATGAGATCTAGCCAGCTGGATTAAATTACCTGAGGGAAGCAGTCGTGGAAGAAGATGCGGAGGAGGCCGGCGGCGAGGGCTATCTCAGTCTGGAGCGCGGCATGCACGGCGGAGCGCACGACGTCCTGCAGCTGCGGGCAGGAGTCGGCATGGAAGTCGAAGGCGAGCCCGTCGGCGGGGGAGACGAGAGGACGACGACCTTCGCCGAACTCGTCCGTGGTCATGGAGATGAACGACCGCGTGGACAAGGCTGCAGGGCACAGCACCGCGGCCACGAGGACCAGCATTGCTACGGTGGTGCTCCACGCCATTGATCCTAGCTTGCTTCCTTGATCAGCTGAAGTGCTTGTACTTTGGTGCTAGCTGCAAGTGAGTGTGGCTTCCTCACGTCAACCAGAGGCCCTTATTTATACCGGAACTAGATGGTCGATCCATTGAGGATTGGCATCAAAGTCGTCAGAGTAATTAAGAGGGAGCAGAGATCCAAAGGGAGATCGATCGAGTAGGTGCCAAGCTACACCACGATCGAAGTTCACATGCTTCATCACTGTAAAGAATCAAAGTAAATGAACAGAACTGTGTACTCTCTCCATTATTATTTAGTCCGCGTATTAGTTTTGGTCAAAATCAAGCTTTGTAAACTTTGAGAAAGTTTATAAACAAAAATATTAACATATATAATAACAAATCAATACAATTAAAATCATTATTGAATGTACTTTCACATCATGTAGATCTGATAGGGTAAATATTTATATTGTTTTCTATAAACTTGGTCAAACTTTATGATGTTTGACTTTAGTCAAATCTAATATGCAGAGTAAATAAAAACGAATGGAGTACTTCATAGATCGTCGACAGGGTATTTATCATAGTTTTAAATAGCCGGCTATAGCTCCGCTATAGCCCGCTATAGCCTTTTCAGCAGGGTGCCGCTAAATGGTCGCCTTCACAAATAGCCCGCTATAGCTGATTTGAAGGCCCGCCGCTATTTTCCATAGCCCGCTATTTAAAACATTGGTATTTATACTGTTAGAATAAATGGGCTTTACCATTAACAAATTCTGAAATATCAAATGAGCCCATGAGAAAAATGGCAAGTGGCAATGTGGTACTAAAGTTTAGTTCCACGCTGCTAGTTGAGAAATAGTTGAACCTCTTTATATAGTGGGTTCTCTCCACCACTCTAAATGGTGTGTTCAAAAGAGAAAGGGAAGACCATATGCGCGCACTCGCTCGCCTGGCCGGGCACGGGCCGAGGCCAGGGCTCCGCGTACGCGCAGCTTTATTTTGCCGTTTTATTTTTGGTGTCTTGACGGATAAGTTCATTGATTTCTTGTCTGGTAAGTTCGACTTGGAAACTAAGTCGATTTTGAGATCGTGGTCGCGACACGATACCACCTCTAGTTCTCCTATATATACTGCTTACCGACCTCGGCCAAAGAAACACCAAAACCATCTATAATTTTGCCTCATCTCGCAACTTGCGTCTCCACGGTAGTCTACCTCATCTCGAACGCCAGCGTGCATCAGCGTGCGGGAGAGCAGGTCTCAGAAACTGTTTGTCCTTGTGATCCTGCATCGGGAGAGGACGAATTAGGTTTTTGGGAAGCGTTCTGTTCGATTGCTCAAGTTCGTCATCATGTGCTGTCTTCCGTTCAAGTCGGGCGGTACTACTCATCATCGTCTCCATCGCCGTCAACAACATATCGTCGCCAACATCGTCATCAACACTGTCACACCTACAGCAAGTAACAAACAGTACGTCATTCGTGTTCTGTTCATGTCTCTCTCTATAGTAGCTACTTCCCGTGCGATGCTGGTATGCATGTTTTGTTGTTCATCTAGTTTGCTAGAATGTTGCATGCTAGTATCTGTTCTAGTCATGAATTATTTACTAGAATTAATGATGTACTTACCTAATATTCTAACAATCCAAAAACCTAATTGTAGGCAATTTCCTGAGTTAACTATGATGGATTCGCTGATGCACTAAGGCCGGATAAGTTTACCCGTGTGCACTTTAAGAGGTGGCAGGTGAAGTCCATGCTCTGGCTTACTGCTCTGAAAGTTTTCCACGTTAGTGTTGGTGCTCCAGAGGGAATTTCTGAGGAAGATGAGAGAAATTTTCAGCAAGCCAATACTATGTTTGTGGGATGCATTTTGAGTGTTCTTTTTTGATCGTTTGTGTGATGTGTACATGCACATACAAGATAGAAAGGCACTGTGGGATGCATGGAATGCTTAATTCGGTGCAAGAGATGCAGGCAGTGAACTGTACATCATGGAGAGTTTCCACGACTACAAGATGGTGAATAACCGTTCTATGGTTGAACAAGCTCATGAGATACGGTGCATTGTGAAGGAACTGGAACTCCTGAAGTGTGTTCTACCCGATAAATTTGTAGTTGGGTGCATGATTGCAAAGTTGCCCTCTTCATGGAGGAATTTGGCCACAACTCTGCAACATAAGAGACAGGACATATCAGTTCAAAATCTGATTACATCTCTTGATGTTGAAGAGAACGCTCTGGCTAAAGACCGCACTGAGAAAGAAGGTGAGTTTCAGCCTACACCCAATATGGTGCAGAGGTACCCACACAACAAGAACAAAGAACAAACCTGTTTTCAACAAGCCTACCAAGACTACTACCTTGAAGAAGAAGAAGTTTAACAAGGATGAGCTAGAGTGTTACGCATGTGGGAAGCCCAAACACTTTTTCAAGGAATGCCCGTAACGTGTATACCACAGAGGAAAAACAAGCTCCAAGACTGTCAACATGGTGACCGCTAGCAATAATGATGGGTATGGTAATTTACCTATTGTGCTTTCGGTATTTCAATCATCTTCTTGGTTGATTGATTCGGGTGCTAATGTTCATGTATGTGCTGACGTCTCTCTGTTTACTTCTTATCAGATCGCAAGGGATTCTTCCATCCTAATGGAGAATGGGTCACTTGGTTCTGTTTGTGGCATTGGCACAGTGGATGTGAAGTTTACTTCAGGGAAGATCGTGCATCTAAGGAACATGCAGCATGTCCCTACTATGAACAAGAATCTAGTTAGCGGCTCCCTTCTATGTCGAGATGGGTTTAAGGTAGTTTTAGAGTTGGACAATTCATAGGCAAAGGCTATGAGTGCGGAGGCTTGCTTCGCTTTTCCCTTTCAATTTTTTGCAATAAGTTAGTAAACCAAATTTGTGATAGTGTTAATGACGATGCAAGTGTTTGACATTCTCATTTATGTCATATTAATTTTGATTTAATGAGCTGCTATCACACTAGTAGAAAACAGGGTACTAGTCCCGGTTCCAGAGGGCCTTTAGTCCCGGTTCAGGAACCGGGACAAAACGATCGGGACTAAAGCCCAAAACCATTAGTCCCGGTTTGCTTACGAACCGAAAGTAAAGGAGCTCCACGTGGCCGCTGTGGGGCACCCAGGGAGGAGGACCTTTAGTCCCGGTTGGTAACACTAATCAATTCCTAAATCTATAATAATGGAGCTTTAGTATCTTATTCGACATCTAATAAGGTGGCCCCCTAATTAGGTGGAGGTCGTGTCATGCATCGACGGGGATCGGCGAAGACCGAAGCGGACCGATTCCCCCTGCTTCGACCCTCCAACTGACCTCGATATAACTTCGAACTGCCAGTGACATCGAAACTCGAAGGGCCCGGTCTCCCTCCGCTTTCCTTTCTGCGAGCCATTGCGCCGGCGAGCGTCGTTTCCCACTCGGTGCGGTGCCCTACAGAGCAATGCGTGGGTCAGTGTGTGCTGCGTGTGATCGTAACCGCTGGAAGGGCCACGGTTGGTGGTGATGATTAATCCTCGATACTGAGGGGGAACCCGATACTTTCGCCTGCGAGATTATGTCGCCGTCGCTTGTGAGGCGCGAGGACCATCAATCAGTGGAAGAAGGACCGAGACGGGGTGTTTGAGGGCGTTGCGTAAATAAGGGGCTTAGAGGGGGTGAGTATTAAGGGGGTTGAGGGGGATGTGGGGTTGTGGGGAGTTAACGGCCCCTGAGAAGGAAGGGGGTTGCGGGGGGGGGGGTTTAGTGGCGGGGTCGGGTGTGTGTGTAAGGTCGCGAGAAATTAGGGATGGGGTAGGGACAGGGGTAGTGGGTGGGGAGAGTGGGTGGGGATGAGGGGGGGGGTGGTTGTGTTTGTTAGGAGAGGGGTGGGGGCAGGGAAGGGATTTATTCTTTCTTTTCTTTTTTGAGCGAATCGTCGGAATTCCTTGTTAGACTTGAGAGTAATAACTTTCTTGGCCCAGCCCGCGGCACAGTTACCCTCACAGTCTATTTTCGTTCGTTTCTCCCGAGATTTCATGCCCAGTCGTACCACCGTGGTACGGACGTGGTGGTGAATTTTCAAACCATTGTCTAACACAAAGTTTTTCAATAACAGACTCGTTTATGTTTTGCAAATTTGAAACCATAGAGCAATTCCATATCTCCCGAAAAGTAACAAAAAGATAACTTCCCGGTAAAACCACTTTTACGGGAATGAACTAAATTTTAAGGGAAGTTTTTTGAAGGTCGCTTTTCTTCGGCTCCGGTAATCATCATCCTGTAAATCTTTATGTTTCCTTTGCAATTTTAAAAAAACTCAAATTAAAAGCATAGGGCCCGCGCAAATCGTCATAGAGGCTTACGGCGGAGTGGGGGTGGTGCGTGGCGAGGCGGCATTGAGCGGCGGCCGTGGCGGCGACGCGTGGCAGGGGCCGGCGGGCCTCAAGGCAGATAGGTGGCGGGGCAGCCGGCGAACGGCGCTTTATGGGATCCCGCGGCACGGGAGCGGTGGTGTAGCGGCTTCGTTGCGTCGGCTGGGCCGTCCTCGCATGGCAGGGTACGAATCGAGGCCTGGCAGCTGGCACACCAGCTCTTGGCAGTGGCGGTGGCGGTGGCGGTGGCCGGTGCGGCTGTGGCGGCGGAGCAGCACATGCACGATCCGAATGCGCCAGAGCACTGGCGACGCGGCCGGCCTCGTGGGCAGTTGGTTAATAGCGCCGGCGAGTCTTTTTTTTTTTCCTAATCGTCAATGCCGCTTGTGTTTGATCGTAAGTCCTTCTTCTGTTTTCACTTCTTTCCAATCTTTTCTGCTCTTTAATTTCAGGGGCGGTTATGCGTCCCACCAAAATTATCGGGAAGGCATCTTCTGCTAAACTGAAAGGACGGGATAGGTGGTGATATAACGGGGATCTCCCTAAAATTTTTTTGAGTTTACCGGGAATGGTTGGAAGCCTTTTTTTCCAACTTCCCATAAACGTATTTTTAAGGAATACAAGATTATGGAGTTGCTCTAACTGCAGTGTTGAAGCTATCTCCTTTACCAGAGAGGAATGATCAACAAGGAGCCTCACTAACTAGCCTCGAGGGCAGTTAGCGATGATATAGATTGTGTGTGTCTTTTTGTATGCGGTGTGAATCCCAGTTAACATGGCTGGAACCCACAACAAAACAATAAACGCCAATAAAGCTGAAAGCGTCTCAACTCTCAACCAACTAAAGAAACAAACACATGTGTCTTGCCTCCAATGGCATTGGTGCCTCCACCCCCACTTTTCATTGATCCAAAGCTAGGATCACCTTCATTTCAGGACCGTGAATTGCTTCTGGATTTTCAAAATGCCACCAAAATATTTCAAACAATATAAAATAATGGTTAAATAGGCATTGGTTTGAGTAAATTTGACTCAATTCATATTATGTGAAGTTGTTTTTGTTTATATTTTATAATTATCCTAGCTAGTAACCATGCTAGCGCCGCTATCACATGTTGTTAGTATTACTACCACGAGCTCATAGAAAACAGGGCTTTGGGTCCAGGCCAGCCCAGCCCATTAGTTC